>SZWC01001497.1:214509-256989 GCA_023375785.1 Penium margaritaceum
TTTGGTTTATGGGACTGTTTTTGGTTCCTGTGATCCGGCTTTGGTTTATGTGACCCGGCTTTGGTTTCTATGACCCGGGTTTTGCTTCTGTGAACCAGCTTTCTGTGACCCGGCTATTGTTTCTGTGACCTGGCTCTGGTTTATGTGACCCGGCTTTGGTTTGTGTGACCCAACATTGGTTTCTGTGACCCGGCTTTGGTTTTCTGTGACCCAGCTTTGGTTTCTGTGACCCGGCTTTGGTTTCTGTGACCCGGCTTTGGTTGCTGTGGCCTGGCTTTGGATTATGTAACCCAGCTTTGGTTTCTGTGACCCGGCTTTGATTTCTGTGACCCGGTTTTGGAATCTGTGACCTGGTTTTTGTTTCTGTGACCCGGCTTTGGTTTCTGTGACCCGGCTTTGGTTTCCGTGACCCGGCATTGGTTTCTCTGACCCAGCTTTGGTTTGTGCGACCCGGCATTGGTTTCAGTGACCCGACTCTGGTTTTTGTGACCCGGCTTTGGCTTCAGTGGCCCGGCTTTGGTTTCTTTGATCTGGCTTTTGTTTCCGTGAGCCGGCTTTGGTTACTGTGACCCAGCTTTGGTTTCTGTGACCTGGCTTTGGTTGCTGTGACCCGGCTTTGGTTTCTGTGATCTGGCTTTGGATTCTGTGACCCGGCTGTAGTTTCTGTGACATGGCTTTGGTTTCTATGACCGGGCTTTGGTTTCCGTGCTCCGGCTTTGGTTTGTTGAACCGGCTTTGGTTTTTTGACCCGGCTTTGGTTTTTGTGATCCGGCTTTGGTTTCTGTGACCCCGCTTTGGTTTATGTGACCCGGCTTTGGTTTATGTGACCCGGCTTTGGTTTTTGTGACCCGGCTTTGGTTTCCGTGACCCGACTTTGGTTTCTGTGACCCGCCTTTGGTTTTTGTGAACCGGCTTTGGTTTCGGTGACCCAGCTTTCGTTCCTCTGACCTGGCTTTGGTTTATGTGACCCGGCTTTGGTTTATGTGACCCGGCTTTTCTTTTTGTGACCCGGCTTTGTTTTATGTAACTCGGCTTTGGTTTCTGTGAACCGGCTTTGGTTGCTGTGACCCGGCCTTGGTTTCTGTGACCCGGCGTTGGTTTCTGTGACCCTGCATTGGTTTCTGTGACCCGGCTTTGATTTCTGTGACCCGGCTTTGGTTTCTCTGACCGGACTTTCGTTTCTGTGGCCCAGCGTTGGGTTCTGTGTTCCGGCTTTGGTTTATCCAGCTTTGGTTTCTTTGACCCGGCTTTGGTTTCTGTGACCCGTCTTTGGTTTCTATGTCCCGGCTTTCGTTTCTATGACCCGGCTTTGCTGTCTATGACCCGGCATTGGTTTCTGTGACCCGGCTTTGGTTTCTGTGACCCGGCTTTGGTTTATGTGACCGGCCGTTGGTTTCTGTGACCCGGCTTTGGTTTCTGTGACCCGGCTTTGGTTTCTGGGATCCGGCTTTTGTTTCTGTGACCCGGTTTTGATTTCTGTGACCCGGCTTTGGTTTTGGTGACCCGGCTTTGGTTTCTGTGACTCAGCTTTGGTTTCTGTGACCCGGCTTTGGATTCTGTGACCCGGCTTTGGTTTCTGTGACCGGACTTTGGTTTCTTTGAACCGGCTTTGATTTCTGTGATGCGGTTTTTGTTTGTGTGACCCGGCTTTGGTTCATGTGACCCGGCTTTGGTTTCTGTGACCCGGCTTTGGTTTATGTTACCCGGCTTTGGTTTCAGTGACCCGGCTTTGGTTTCACTGACCCGGCTTTGGATTCTGTGGACCGGCTTTGGTGTCTATGGACCGGCTTTGGTTTCTGTGACCCGGCTTTAGTTCCTGTAACCCGGCTTTTAGTTTCTATGAACCGGCTTTGGTTTCTGTGACCTGGCTTTGGTTTCAGTGACCAGGCTTTGGATTCTGTGACCCAGCTTTGGTTTCTCTGACCTGGCTTTGGTTTCTGTGATCCAGCTTTGGTTTATGTGACCTGGCTTTGGTTTGCTATGACCCGGCTCTGGATTCTCTTTCTCGGCTTTGGTTTCTGTGACATGGCTTTGGTTTTTGTGACCTGGTTCTGGTTTCTATTATCCGGCTTTGGTTTCTGTCACCTGGCTTTGGTTTTTGTGACCCGGCTTTGGTTGTTGTGACCCGGCTTTGGTTTTGTGACCCGGCTTTGGTTTCTGTGACCCGGCTTTCGTTTGTGTGACCCGGCTTTGGTTTCTGTGACCCCGCTTTGGTTTCTGTGACCTGGCTTTGGTTTTTGTGACCCGGCTTTGGTTCAGTGACCTGGCTTTGGTTGATGTGACCCGGCTTTGGTTTCTATGATCTGGCTTTGGATTTTGTGACCCGGCTTTCGCTTCTGTGACCCGGCTTTGGTTTCTATGACTGGGCTTTGGTTTCTGTGCTCCGGCTTTGGTTCGTTGACTCGGCTTTGGTTTCTGTGACCCAGCTTTGGGTTGTTCGATCCGGCTTTGGTTTCTGTGACCCGGCTTTGGTTTCTGTGACCCGGCTTTGGTTTCTATGACCCGGCTTTGGTTTATATGGCCTGGCTTTGGTTCATGTGACTTGGCTTTGGTTTCTGTGACTTGGCTTTGGTTTCTGTGACCTGGCTTTAGTTTCTGTGACCCGAATTCGGTTTCTGTGACCCGGTTTTGGTTTCTGTGACCCGGCTTTGGTTCCTGTGACCCGGCTTTCGTTTTTCTGACCCAGCTTTGGTTTCTGTGACCTGGCTTTGGTTTGTGTGACCTGGCTTTGCTTTCTGTGACCCGGCTTTGTTTTCCGTGATCCGCCTTTTGTTTATGTGACCCGGCTTTGGTTTATGTGACCGGATTTGGTTTATGTGACCCGGCTTTGGTTTATGTGACCCAGCTTTGGTTTCTGTGACCCGGCTTTTCTTTCTGTGACCCGACTTTGGATGGTGTGACCCAGCTTTGGTTTTTGTGACCCGGCTTTGGTTTCCGTGACCCGGCTTTGGTTTCTGTGACCTAGCTTTGGTTTTAGCAACCCGGCTTTGGTTTCTGTGACCCGGCTTTAGTTTCTGTAACCCGGCTCTAGTTTCTGTGACCCGGTTTTGGTTTATGTGACCCGGCTTTGGTTTCTCTCACCCGGCTTTGGTTTTTGTGACCCAGCTTTCGTTTCTGTGACCTGGCTTTGGTTTCTATGACCCGGCTTTGGTTTCTGTGACCCGGCTCTGGTTTCTGTGACCCGGCTTTGGTTTCTCTCACCCGGCTTTGCTTTTTGTGACCCAGCTTTTGTTTCTGTGACCTGGCTTTGGTTTCTATGACCCGGCTTTGGTTTCTGTGACCCGGCTCTGGTTTCTGTGACCCGGCTTTGGTTTCTCTCACCCGGCTTTGCTTTTTGTGACCCAGCTTTTGTTTCTGTGACCTGGCTTTGGTTTCTATGACCCGGCTTTGGTTTCTGTGACCCGGCTCTGGTTTCTGTGACCCGGCTTTGGTTTCTCTCACCCGGCTTTGCTTTTTGTGACCCAGCTTTTGTTTCTGTGACCTGGCTTTGGTTTCTATGACCCGGCTTTGGTTTCTGTGACCCGGCTCTGGTTTCTGTGACCCGGCTTTGGTTTATGTGACCCGGCTCTGGTTTCTGTGACCCGGCTTTGGTTTCTGTGACCCCGCTTTGGTTTCTGTGACCTCGCTTTGGTTTCTGTGACCCAGCTTTGGTTCTGTGACATGGCTTTGGTTCCTTTGACCTAGCTTTGGTTTCTGTGCTCCGACTTTGGTTCGTTTACCCGGCTTTGGTTTCTGTGATCCGGTTTTGGTTTATGTGATCCGGCTTTGGTTTCTGTGATCCGGCTTTGGTTTCTGTGACCCGGCTTTGATTTCTGTGACCCGGCTTGGGTTTCTATGACCCGGGTTAGGTTTCTGTGACCCAGCTTTGGTTTGTGTGACTTGGCTTTGGTTTCTGTGACCCGGCTTTGGTTTCTGTGACCCAACTTTGGTTTCTTTGACCCGGCTTTGGTGTCTATGACCCGGCTTTAGTTTCTGTGTCAGCTTTTGTTTCTCAGACCTGGCTTTGGTTTCTGTGACCTGGCTTTGGTTTGTGTGACCCGGCTTCGCTTTATGTGACCCGGCTTTGTTTTCCGTGACTCGGCTTTTGTTTCTGTGACCCAGCTTTGGTTTCTGTGATCCGGCTTTGGTTGCTGTGACCTGGCTTTAGTTTTCGTGACCCGGCTTTGGTGTCTGTGACCCAGGTTTGATGTATGTGACCCGGCTTTGGTTTATGTGACCCAGCTTTGGTTGCTGTGACCCCGTTTGGTTATTGTGATACGGCTTTGGTTTCTGTGACGCAACTGTGGTTTCTGTGACCCGGCTTTTGTTTTTGTGACCCGGCTTTGGAAGCTCTGTGACCCGGCTTTGGTTTCTGTGACCCAGCTTTGGTTGCTGTGACCCCGTTTGGTTATTGTGATACGGCTTTGGTTTCTGTGACGCAACTGTGGTTTCTGTGACCCGGCTTTTGTTTTTGTGACCCGGCTTTGGAAGCTCTGTGACCCGGCTTTGGTTTCCGTGACCCGGCTTTGGTTTCCGTAATCTGGCTTTGGTTTTTGTGACCCGGCTTTGTCATAAAAACCAAAGCCGGGTCACAGAAACCAAAGCCGGGTCACAGGATCCAAAGCCAGATCAGGGAAACATAAGCAGAGTTACTGCAACCAAATCCAGGTCACTGAACTAAAGCCGGGTCACAGATGCCAAAGCGAGGTCACAGAAACCAAAGCGGGGTCACAGAAACAAAAGCCGGATCACAGAAATCAAAGCCGGGTCCCAAAAACAAAAGCCGGGTCATTAAAACCAAAGCCGGGTCATAAAACCAAAGCCGGGTCATTACAACGAAATCCGGGTCACAGAAACTAAAGCCGGGTCACAGAAACCAAGGCCGGTTCACAGAAACAAAAGTCAGGTCACATAAACCAAAGCCGGGTCATAGAAGCCAAACCCGGGTCACATCAACCAGAACCGGATCATAGAAACCAGAGCCGGGTTACAAAAACTAAAGCTGGGTCACAGAAACCAAAGCTGGGTCACAGAAACCAAAGCTGGGTCACATAAACCAAAGCCGGGTCACAGAAATCAAAGCCGGGTCACATACACCAAAGCCGGGTCACAGAAACCAAAGCTGGGTCACACAAACCAAAGCCGGGTCACAGAAACCAAAGCCGGGTCACAAAAACCAAAGCCGGATCACAGAAACCAAAGCCGGTCAGAGAAACCAAAGCCGGGTCACACAAACAAAAGCCGAGTCCCGGAAAACAAAGCTGGGTCACAGAAAGCAAAGCCGGATCACACAAACCAAAGCCGGGTCACAGAAACAAAAGCCAGGTCATAGAAACAAAAGCTGGATCAAAGAAACAAAACCCGGGTCACAGAAACCAAAGCCGGGTCACAGAAACCAAAGCCGGATCACACAAACCAAAGCCGGGTCACAGAAACAAAAGCCAGGTCATAGAAACAAAAGCTGGATCAAAGAAACAAAACCCGGGTCACAGAAACCAAAGCCGGGTCACAGAAAGCAAAGTTGGGTCACATGAACCAAAGCCGGGTCACAGAAACCAAAGCCAATTCACAGAAACCAAAGCCGGATCACAGAAACCAAAGCCAGGCCATAGAAACCAAAGCCGGGTCACAGAAACCAAAGCCGGGTCACATAAACCAAAGCCGGGTCACAGAAACCAAAGCCAATTCACAGAAACCAAAGCCGGATCACAGAAACCAAAGCCAGGCCATAGAAACCAAAGCCGGGTCACAGAAACCAAAGCCGGGTCACATAAACCAAAGCCGAGTCATAGAAACCAAAGACAGATCACATAAACAAAAGCCGGGTCACAGAAACCAAAGCAGGGTCAACGAACCAAAGCCGGAGTACAGAGACCAAAGCCCGGTCATAGAAACCAAAGCCGGGTCACAGAAACCAAAGCCGGATCACAGAATCCAAAGCCGGATCATAGAAACCAAAGCCGGGTCACACCAACCAAAGCCAGGTCACAGAACCAAAGCCGGGTCACAAGAACCAGCGCCAGGTCACAGAAACCAAAACAGGGTCACAGAAACCAAAGCCGGGTCATAGACACCAAACCCGGGTCATAGAAGCCAAAGCCGTGTCCCATAAACCAAAGCCAGGTCACAAAAACCAAAGCCGTGTCACAAAACCAAAGCAGGGTCATAGAAACCAAAGCTGGGTCACAGAAACCAAAGCCAGGTCACGGAAACCAAAGCCGGATCACAGAAACCAAAGCCGGGGGACAGAAACCAAAGCCGGGTCACAGAAACCAAAGCCGGGTCACAGAAACGAAAGCCTGGTCACAGAAACCAAAGCAAGTCAGAGAAGCCAAAGCCGGGTCACAGAAACCAAAGCCGGGTCACAGAAACCAAAGCCGGGTCACGGAAAGCAAAGCCGTGTCAAAGAAACCAAAGCTGGGTCACAGAAACCAAAGCCGGGTCACAGAAACCAAAGCCCGACACAGAAACCCAAGCCGGACCACAGAAACCAAAGCCGGGTCACAGAAACCAAAGCCCGGTCACAAAGCCAGGTGACAGAAACCAAAGCCAGATCACAGAAACCAGAACCATGTCACAAAAACCAAAGCCATGTCATAGAAACCAAAGCCGAGTCACATAAACGAAAGCCGAGTCATAGAATCCAGAACCGGGTCATAGAAAACCAAAGCCAGGTCACAGAAACCAAAGCCGGGTCACAGAAATCAAAACCGGGTCAGGGAAACCAAAGCCAGGTCACAGCATCCAAAGCCGGGTCACTGAAACCAAAGCCGGGACACATAAACCAAAGCCGGGTCATAGAAACTAAAAGCTGGGTCTTAGAAACCAAAGCTGGGTCACAGAAACCAAAGCCAAGTCACAAAAACCAAAGCCGGGTCACAGAAACCAAAGCCGGGTCACAGAAGCCAAACCTGGGTCATAGAAACCAAAGCCGGGTCACAGGAACCAAAGCCTGGTAACAGAAACCAAAGCCAGGTCACACAAAAAAAAGCCGGGTCACAGAAATCAAAGCCAATTCAAATAAACCAAAGCCGGGTCACAGAAACCAAAGCCGGGTCACAGAAACCAAAGTCGGGTCACAGAAACCAAAGCTGGGTCACAGAAACCAAAGTCGGGTCACAGAAACCAAAGTCGGGTCATAGAAATCAAAGCCGGGTCAGAGAAACCAAAGCCGGATCACAGAAACCAAAGCGAGGTCACAGAAACCGAAGCCAGGTCACGGAAATCAAAGATGGGTCACAGAAACCAAAGCCGAGTCACATAAACCAAAGCCGATTCACAGAAACCAAAGTCGGGTCACAGAAACCAAAGCTGGGTCACAGAAACCGAAGCCAAGTCACAAAAACCAAAGCCGGGTCACAGAAACCAAAGCCGGGTCATAAAAACAGAAGCCGGGTCACAGCAACTAAAGCCGGGTCACAGAAACCAAAGTCAGGTCAACGAACCAAAGCCGGAGCACAAAAACCAAAGCCCGGTCATAGAAACCAAAGCCGGGTCACAGAAACCAAAGCCGGTTCACAGAATCCAAAGCCGGATCACAGAAACCAAAGCCAGGTCACAGCAACCAAAGCCAGGTCACAGAACGAAAGCCGGGTCACATAAACCAAAGCCAGGTCACAGAAACCAAAGCGGGGTCAGAGAAACCAAAGCCGGGTAACAAAAACCAAAGCCGGATCACAGAAACCAAAGTCGGGTCACAAACACCAAAGCCGGGTCACAAAATCAAAGTCGGGTCATAGAAACCAAAGCCAAGTCAGAAAAACCAAAGCCGGGTCAGATAAACCAAAGCCGGGTCACGTAAATTAAAGCCGGGTCACAGAACCCAAATTTGGGTCACAGAAACTAGAGCCGGGTCACAGAAACCAGAGCCAAGTCACATAAATTAGAGCCGGGTCACAGAAACCAAAGCCGGGTCACAGAAACCAAAGCCGGGTCACATAAACCAAAGCAGGTTCACAGAAACCAAAGCCGGGTCACATAAACCAAACCCGGGTCACAAAAACCAAAGCTGGGTAACAAAAACCAAAGCTGGGTCACAGAAACCAAAGCCGGGTCACAGAAACCAAAGCTGGGTCACAAAAACCAAAGCTGGGTCACAGATATTAAAGCCGGGCCACAGAAACCAACATCGGGTCACAGAAACCAAAGCCGGGTTACAAAAACCAAAGCCGGGACACAGAAACCAAAGCCGGTCACAGAAACCAAAGGTGGGTCACAGAAACCAAAGCCGGGTCATAGAAACCAAAGCCGGGTCACAAAAACCAAAGCCAGGTACCAGGAACCAAAGCCGGATCACAGTAACCAGAACCAGGTCACAAAAACCAAAGCCATGTCACAGAAACCAAAGCCAAGTCATAGAAACCAAAGTCGATTCTGTCAGGAAAATGAGAGAAGCGGAGCATGCAGATTAGCAAGCGGTACGGAAGCTGCCAAGAAGATGCAGAAGGCTGACGGAGGATGACTTCACAGCAGGAACGGAAGCACACGGATAGGAGTAGACAGCGTTAGGAGCGGAGGCGACAAAGCGCTGAGGATGAGTGATCAAGAGCGATACTTCAGTGGTGGAGAGAGGTTGACAGCCGGAGCGCTTTGATGGAGGGCTGCCACGGTTCGGGCTCCAGGACGAATGTACACTCCGAGGAGTGTGAAACATAAACGAGGATCAGGCAACAGCTTTGGACTTGATGATCTTTGCGGAACTGATAGATGACTGAGCGGAGTCAATGATCAATGTAATGAGAGCGATGAAGCGAAGAATGACAATTGAGCGGAGGCAATTGATTGACGAAGGATATTGAGGAGGAATTAACTGAGGCAATTGAGTACATGGATCCTACTACTATTAGTACTAGTCCTGGAAGTTAGAGTACAAGTTTCTACAACCATCAGGGTGGACAATGCAAGACGTGAAGCCGGAGCCGCCATTGTGCTGTTGCTGCAGCTTCTGTGTCTGCGCGGTCACACAAACCAAAGCAGGGTCACGGAAACCAAATCTGGGTCACAGAAACCAAAGACGGGTCACAGAAACCAAAGCCGGGTCACAAAAACGAAAGCCGGGTCACAAAACCAAAGCCGGGTCAAAGAAACCAAGCCGGGTCACAGAAACCAAGCTGGGTCACAGAAACCAAATCCGGGTCACAGAAACCAAAGCCGGGTCACAGAAACCAAACCCGGGTCACAGAAACCAACGCCGGATCACAGAAACCAAAGCCGGCTCACATGAACCAAAGCCCGGTCACAGAAACCAAAGTCGGGTCACAGAAACCCAAGCTAGCTACAGAAACCAACGCCGGGAAACATAAACCAAAGCCGGGTCACAGAAACCAACGCCGGGTCACAAAAACCAAAGCCGGGTCACAAAAACCAAAGTCGGGTCACAGAAACCAAAGCTGGGTCACAGAACCCAAAGCCAGGTCACAAAAACAAATGGCGGGTCACAGAAACCAAAGCTGGATCACAGAAACCAAAGTTGGGTCGTAGAAACCAAAGTCGGGTCACAGAAACCAACAGGGTCACACAAATTAAAGCCGGGTCACAAAAACCAAAGCCGGGTAACAAAAACCAAAGCCTGGTCCCAGAAACCAAAGCCGGGTCACAGAAACCAAAGCCGGGTCACAGAAACCAACGCCGGGTCATAAAAACCAAAGCCGGGTCACATAAACCAAAGCCGGGTCACAGAAACCAAAGCCGGGTCATAGAAACCAAAGCCAAGTCACAGAAACGAAAGCTGGGTCATAGAAACAAAACATGGGTCACATAAACCAAAGCCGGGTCAAAGAAACCAAAGCTGGATAAACCAAAGCCGGATCACATAAACCAAAGCTGGGCCACATAAACGAAAGCCGGGTCAGAGAAACCAAATCCGGGTCACATAAACCAAAGCCGGGTCAAAGAAACCAAAGCTGGATAAACCAAAGCCGGATCACATAAACCAAAGCTGGGCCACATAAACGAAAGCCGGGTCAGAGAAACCAAATCCGGGTCACATAAATCAAAGCCGGGTCACAGAAACCAAACCAGGGTCACAGAAACCAAAGCCGGGTCACAGAAACCAAAGCCGGGTCACAGTAACCAAAGCCGGGTCACACAAACCAAAGCCGAGTCACAGAAAACAGAGCCGGATCACAGAAAGCAAAGCGGGGTCACACAAACCAAAGCCGGGTCACAACAACCAATGCAAGGTCAGAGAAACAAAAGCCGGGTCACATAACCCAAAGCCGGTTCACAAAAACCAAAGCTGGATCATAGAAACCAAAGTCGGGTCACAGAAACCAAAGGCAGGTCACAGAAACCAAAGCCAGGTCACAGAAACCAAAGCCGGGTCACAGAAGCCAAAGTCGGGTAAAAGAAACCAAAGCTGGGTAAACCAAAGCCGGTACACAGAAACCAAAGCTATGCCTAAGAAACCAAAGCTGGGTCAGATAGACCAGAGCCGGGTCAGAGAAACCAAAGCCGGGTCACAAAAACCAAAGCCGGGTCACAGATTCCAAAGCCGGGTCAGAGAAACAAAAGCCTGGTCAAGGAAACCAAAGCCGGGTCACAAAAACCAAAGCCGGGTCATAAAACCAAAGCCGGGTCATAGAAACCAAGCCGGGTAAAAAATACCAAAGCCGGGTCACAGAAACCAAAGCCGGGTCACATAAACCAAAGCCGGGTCACAGAAACCAAAGCCATATCACAGAAACCAAAGCCAGGTCACAGAAACCTGAGCCGGTCACAAAAACCAAAGCCGGGTCACAAAAACCAAAGTCGGGTCACAGAAACCAAAGACGGGTCACAGAAACCAAAGCCGAGTCACACCAACCAAAGCCAGGTCACAGAAACCAAAGCCGGGACACAAAAACCAAAGCCGGGTCACAGAAACCAAATCCGGGTCAGAGAAACCAAAGCCGAGTCACAGAAACCAAAGCCGGGTCACACAAACCAAAGCCGGGCCACAGAAACCAAAGCCTGGTCACAGAAACCAAAGCCAGGTCACAAAAACCAAAGCCGGGTCACAGCAACCAAAGTCAGGTTATAGAAACAAATGCCTGGTCACAGAAACCAAAGCTTGGTCATAGAAACCAATGCCGGGTCACAGATACCAAAGCCGGGTCACAGAAACCAAAGCTGGGTCACAGAAACCAAAGCTGGGTCACAGAAACCAGAACTGGGTCACAAAAATCAAAGCCGGGTAATAGAAACCAAAGATGGGTCACAGAGACCAAACCCAGAACACTGAAACCAAAGCCGGGTCACATAAACCAAAGCCGGGTCACAGAAACCAAAGGTAGGTCACAGAAACAAAAGCTGGGTCACACTAACCAAAGCCGGGTCAAAGTAACCAAAGCCGGGTCACAGAAACCATAGCCGGGTCACAGAAAACTGGGTCACATAGGCCAAAGCCGGGTCACACAAACCAAAGCCGGGTCACAGAAACCAAAGCCGGGTCACAGGAACCAAAAGGTCCCATAAACCAAAGGCAGGTAACAGAAACCAGAGCCGAGTCACAAAAACCAATGCCGAGTCACAGAAAGCAAAGCCGGGTCACATAAATGAAAGATGGATCACAGAAATCAAAGCCCGGTCACAGAAACCAAAGCCGGGTCACAAAAACCAAAGCCGGATCACAGAAACAAAAGCCGCGTCATAGAAACCACAGACAGGTCACTAAAACCAAAGCCGGGTAAAAGAAACCAAAGCTGGATAAACCAAAGCCGGTACACAGAAACCAAAGCTGGGCCAAAGAAACCAAAGTTGGGTCAGATAGACCAAAGCCGGGTCACAAAAACCAAAGCCGGGTCACAAAAACCAAAGCCGGGTCACAGAAACCAAAGCCGGGTCAGACAAACCAAAGCCTGGTCACGGAAACCAAAGCCGGGTCATGAAAACCAAAGCCGGGTCATAAAACCAAATCTGGGTCACAAAAACCAAGCCGGGTAACTCAAACCAAAGCCGGGTCACAGAAACCAAAGGTGGGTCAAATAAACCAAAGCCGGGTCACAGAAACCAGAGCCGTGTCACAGAAACCAATGCCAGTTCACAGAAACCTGAGCCGGTCACAATAACCAAAGCCGGGTCACAAAAACCAAAGCCGGGTCACAGAAACCAGAGCCGTGTCACAGAAACCAATGCCAGTTCACAGAAACCTGAGCCGGTCACAATAACCAAAGCCGGGTCACAAAAACCAATGTCGGGTCAGAGAAACCAAACCCGGGTCACATAAATCAAGCTGGGTCTAAAAAACCAAAGCCGGGTCACAGAAACCAAAGCCGGGTCACAGAAATCAAAGCTGGGTCACAGAAACCAAAACCGGGTCATAGAAACCAAAACCGGGGCACAGAAACCAAAGCCGGGTCACAAAAACCAAGCTGGGTCTAAAAAACCAAAGCCGGGTCACAGAAACCAAAGCCGGGTCACAGAAATCAAAGCTGGGTCACAGAAACCAAAACCGGGTCATAGAAACCAAAACCGGGTCACAGAAACCAAAGATGGGTCACAGAAACCAAAGCCGGGTCACAGAAACAAAAGCCGGGTCACAGAAACCAAAGCCGGATCACAGAAACCAAAGCCGGGTCACAGAAACCAAAGCCGGGGCACGGAAACCAAAGCTGGGTCACAGAAACCAAGGACAGGTCACACAAAGCCGGGTCACAGAAGCCAAAGCCGGGTCACACAGACAAAAGCCGGGTCAGAAAAACCAAAGCCGGGTCACAGAAACAAAAGCCGGGTCCCAGAAACCAAAGCCAGGTCACAGAAACCAAAGCCGGTTCACAGAAACCAACGCCGGGTCACACAAACCAAAGCCGGGTCACATAAACCAAAGCTGGGTCGTATAAACCAAAGCCGGGTCATATGAACCAAACCCGGGTCACAAAAACAAAATTCGGGTCATATAAACCGAAGATGGGTCACTGAAACCAAACCCGGGTCAAAGAAACCAAAAGCTGGATAAACCAGAGCCAGATCACAGAAACCAAAGCTGGACCATAGAAACCAAAGCCGGGTCACATAAACGAAAGCTGGTCACAGAAACCATACCCGGATCACAGAAACAAAAGCCGGGTTACAGAAACCAAAGCCGGGGCACAGAAACCAAAGCTGGGTCACAGAAACCAAAGCCGGGTCACACAAAGCCGGGTCACAGAAGCCAAAGCCGGGTCACATAAACGAAAGCCGGGTAACAAAAACAAAAGCGGGGTCACAGATTCCAAAGTCGGGTCCCAGAAACCAAAGCCGGGTCACAGAAACTAAAGCCGGGTCATAGAAACCAGCGCTGTGTCACAGAAACCAAAGCCGGGTCACAGAAACCAAAGCCGCGTCACATAAACCAAAGCCGGGTCATAGAAACCAAATCTGGGTCAGAGAAACCAAAGCCGGGTCACAGAAACCAAAGGCGGGTCATAGAAACCAAAGCCGGGTCACAGAAACCAACGCTGGGTCACAGAAACCAAAGCCGGGTTACAGAAACCAAAGTCGGGTCACACAAACGTAGGCCGGGCCTACTTGCTCCCTAGTTACACCCTACTTGCGCCTTAATTGCGCCCTAGTTCTGCCCTAGTTGCGCCCTAGTTGCGCCCTAGTTACGCCCTAGTTGCTCCCTAGTTGCTCCCTAGATGTGTCCTAGTTGCGCCCTAGTTGCGCCTTTAGTTGCGCCATAGTTGCACCCTAGTTGCGCCCTAGTTTCACCCTAGTTGCACCCTAGTTCCGCCCTATTTGCGCCCTAGTTTTGTCCTAGTTGCGCCCTAGTTGCGCACTAATTGCACCCTACTTGCGCACAACTTGCGCCCTACTTGCGCCCTAGTTGCGCCTCAGTAGGGTACTACCTACAACCTAGTTGTACCCTAGTTGCGCCCTAGTTGCGTCCTACTTGTGCCCTACTTGCGCCCTAGTTGTACCCTACTTGCACCATACTTGCACCCTAGTTGTGCCCTAGCTGGGCCCTGAGTGCGTGTCCTAGTCACGCACAAGTTGCACCCTACTTGCGTCCTACTTGCACCCTACTTGCGCCCTAGTTGCGCCTCAGTTGGGCACTAGCTACGCCCTAGTTGTACCCTAGTTGTACCTAGTTGCGTCCTACTTGTGCCCTATTTGCGCCCTAGTTGCGCCTTAGTTTCGCCCTAGTTGCGCCATAGTTGCGCCCTAGGTGCGCCCTAGTTGCGCCCTAGTTGCGGCCGAGTTGTGCCCTAGTTGCACCCTAGTTGCGCCCAAGTTGCACCCTAGTTGCGCCCTAATTGCCCCCAGTTACGCCCTTATTGCGCCCTAGTTCCGCCCTAGTTGCGCATTAGTTGCACCCTAGTTGGGCCCTAGTGTAGCCCAAGTCGCGCCCTAGTTGCGCCCTAATTGCCCCCAGTTACGCCCTTATTGCGCCCTAGTTCCGCCCTAGTTGCGCATTAGTTGCACCCTAGTTGGGCCCTAGTGTAGCCCAAGTCGCGCCCTAGTCAGGTCCTAGACGCGCTCTAGTCGCGCCATAGTCGCGCCCTAGTTGCACCCTAGTTGCGCCATAGTTGCACCCTAGTTGCGCCCTAATTGTGGCCTTGTTGCACCCTCGTTGCGCCCTCGTTGCGCCCTTGTTGCACCCTAGTTGCGCCATAGTCGCGCCCTAGTTGCACCCTAGTTGCGCCATAGTTGCACCCTAGTTGCGCCCTAATTGTGGCCTTGTTGCACCCTCGTTGCGCCCTCGTTGCGCCCTTGTGCCCTCAAATTGCGTCATAGTTGCGCCCTTGTTACGCCCTTATTGTGTCCCACTTCTGCCGTAGTTGTGCCCTTCTTGCGCCCTACTTGCGCCCTACTTGCACTCTCGTTGCACCCTTGTTGCACCCTAGTTGTGCCCTAGTTACGCCCTAGTTGCGCCCTAGTTGCGTCCCAGCTGCATCCTAGTTGCACCCTAGTTGTGCCCTAGTTGCACCCTAGTTGCACCCTAGTTGCGCCCTAGTTGCACCCTAGTCACGCCCTAGTCGCGTCCTAGTCACGACCTAGTTGTGCCCTAATTACGCCCTAGTTGCACTTTAGTTTCACCCTATTTGTGCCCTTATTGCACCATACTTGCACCCTACTGGTACCCTTCTTGGGCCCTAGTTGTGCCTTAGTTGGGCACTAGCTACGCCCTAGCTGTCCCCTAATTGCGCCCTAGTTGTGTCCTACTTATGCCCTACTTCCACGTTAGTTGCACCTTAGTTGCGCCCTAGTTGCGCCCAACTTGCACACTAGTTGCACCCTAGTTTCTCTAGTTGCGTCCTAGTTGTGTCCTAGTTGCGCCCTAGTTGCGTCCTGGTTGCACGCTGGTTACGCCCTGGTTGCACCCTAGTTGCGCCCTAGTAGTGCCCTAGTTGCGACCTAGTTGCGTCCTAGTTGTGTCCTAGTTGTGCCCTAGTTGCGCCCTAGTTGCACCCTAGATGCGCCCTAGTTATACCCTAGTTGCGTACTAGTCACACCCTAGTTGCGCCCTAGTTGCACCCTCGTTGTGCCCTCGTCACGCCCTAGTTGCGCCCTCGTTGTGCCCTTGTTGCACCCTAGTTGCGCCCTAGTTGCACCCTAGTTGCGCCCTAGTTGTGCCCTAGTTGCGTCCTAGTTGCGTCCTAGTTGTACACTAGTTGCGCTCTAGCTGCGCCCTAGTTGCGCCCTAGTTGCGCTATAGTTGCGCCTTAGTTGTTCCCTAGTTGCACCCTACTTGCGCCCTACTTGTACCCTATTTGCACCCTAGTTGCGCCCTTCCTGCACCCTAGTCGCGTCCTAGTTGCGCCCTAGTTGCACCCTAGTTGTGCCCTTCTTGCACCCTTATTGCACCCTACTTACGCCCTACTGGCGCCATACTTGTACCCTCGTTGCGCCTTAGTTGGACACTAGCTACGCCCTAGTTGTGCCCTAGTTGCGCCCTAGTTGCGTCCTACTTGTGCCCTATTTGCGCCCTAGTTGCGCCTTAGTTTCGGCATAGTTGTGCCCTAGTTGCGCCCTAGGTGCGCCCTAGTTGCGCCCAAGTTGCACCCTATTTCTGCCCTAGTTACACCCTAGTTGCACCCAAGTTGCGCCCAAGTTGCACCCTAGTTGCTCCCAGTTGCGTCCTTATTGCGCCCTAGTTGCGCCCTAGTTGCACCTTAGTTGCACCACAGTTGCGCCCTAGTTGTGCCCAAGTCGCGCCCTAGTCTCGCCCTAATCGCGCTCTAGTCGCGCCATAGTCACGCCCTAGTTGCGCCCTAGTTGCGCCCTTGTTGCGCCCTCGTTGCGCCATCGTTGCGTCCTCGTTGCGCCCTCGTTGCGCCCTCATTGCGCTCAAGTTGCGCCCCAGTTACGCCCTTGTTACGCCCTAGTTGTATCCCACTTGTGCCATAGTTGCGCCCTACTTGCGCCCTACTTGCGCTCTACTTGCGCTCTAGTTGCACCCTTGTTGCGCCCTAGTTGTGCCATGTGTGCGTCCTAGTTGCGCCCTAGTTGCGCCCTAGTTGCACCCTAGTTGCACCCTAGTTACGCCCTAGTTGTACCCTAGTTGCGCCCTAGTTGCGCCCTATTTGTGCCCTAGTTGCGCCCTAGTCGCGCCCTAGTCGCGTCCTAGTCACGACCTAGTTGCGCCCTAATTACGCTCTAGTTGCACTTTAGTTGTACACTATTTGCGCCCCCATTGCACCATACTTGGGCCCTACTGGTACCCTTCTTGGGCCCTAGTTGTGCCTTACTTGGACACTAGCTACGCCCTAGTTGTGCCCTAGTTGCGCCCTAATTACGCTCTAGTTGCACTTTAGTTGTACACTATTTGCGCCCCCATTGCACCATACTTGGGCCCTACTGGTACCCTTCTTGGGCCCTAGTTGTGCCTTACTTGGACACTAGCTACGCCCTAGTTGTGCCCTAATTGATCCCTAGTTGCGTCCTACTTATGCCCTGCTTGCGCGCTAGTTGCGCCTTAGTGTGCCCTAGTTGCGCCCAACTTGCACACTAGTTATGCCCTAGTTGCGCCCAACTTGCACACTAGTTGCACCCTAGTTGCGCCCTACTTGCGCCCTACTTGCGCCGTAGTTGCGCCTCATTTGGGCACTAGCTACACCCTAGTTGTTCCCTAGTTACACCCATAGGTGCGTCCTACTTGTGCCCTACTTGTGCCCTAGTTGCGCCCTAGTTGCGCCCTCGTTGCGCCCTAGTTGCATCCTAGTTGCATCCTAGTTGTAGCCTAGTTGCGCTCTAGTTGCGCCCTAGTTGCGCCCTAGTTGCGCCTTAGTTGTGTCCTAGTTGCACCCTACTTGCGCCCTACTTTCACCCTGTTTGCGCCCTAGTTGCGCCCTACTTGCACCCTAGTCGCGTCCTAGTTGCGCCCTAGTTGCACCATAGTTGCGCCCTTCTTGCACCCTTATTGCACCCTACTTAAGCCCTACTGGCGCCCTACTTGCGCCCTACTTGCGCCCTCGTTGCGCCCTAGTTGCGCCTTAGTTGTGTCCTAGTTGCACCCTACTTGCGCCCTACTTGCGCCATAGTTGCGCCCTAGTTGCGCCCTAGTTGCGCCCTATTTGCACCGTAGTTGCATCCTAGTTGCGCCCTAGCTGCACCATAATTGCGTCCTAGTTTCGCCATAGTTGCGCCCTGGTTACACCCTGGTTGCGCACTAGTTGCGCCCTAGTTGCGCCCTAGTTGCGCCCTAGTTGCGCCCTAGTTGGGTCCTAGTTCCGCCCTAGTTGCGCCCTAGTTGCGCCCTAGTTGCGCCCTTGTTGCGCACTAGTTGCACCCTACTTGCGCCCTACTTGCGCCCTACTTGCGCCGTAGTTGCGCCTCATTTGGGCACTAGCTACACCCTAGTTGTTCCCTAGTTACACCCATAGGTGCGTCCTACTTGTGCCCTACTTGTGCCCTAGTTGCGCCTTACTTGCGGCCTAGTTGCGCCCTAGTTGCACCTTAGTTGCTCCCTAGATGCGACCTAGTTGCGCCCTAGTTGCGCCCTAGTTGCGCCCTAGTTACGCCCTAGTTGCGCCCTAGTTGCTCCCTAGATACGCCCTAGTTGCGCCCTAGTTGCGTCCTAGTTGCGCTCTAGTCGCGCCCTACTTGCGCCCTAGTTGTGCCCTAGTTGCGCCCTAGTTGCGCCCTAGTTACACCCTATTTTCATCCTTATTGTACCCTACTTGCGCCCTACTGGCACCGTACTTGCGCCCTGGTTGTGCCTTAGTTGGGCACTAGCTACGTACTAGTTGTGTCCTAGTTGCGCGCTAGTTGCGTCCTACTTGTGCCCTACTTGTGCGCTAGTTGCACCTTAGTAGCGCCTTAGTTGTGCCCAACTTGCGCACTCCTTGCACCCTGGTTGCGCCCTAGTTGCGCCCTAGTTGTGCCATACTTGCGCTCTAGTTGCACCCTAGTTGCACCCTACTCGTGCTCTAGTTGCGCCCTAGTTGCACCCTATTTGCGCTCTAGTTGCGCTCTACTTGCGCCCTAGTTGCACCTTAGTTGCGCCCTAGTTGCGCCCGACTTGCACACTAGTTGCACCCTAGTTGCGCCCAAGTTGCGCCCTAGTTGCGCCATAGTTGCGCCCTAGTTGCGCCCTGCTTGCGCCCTACTTGCGCCATACTTACGTCCTAGTTGCGCCCTAGTTGCGCCCTACTTGTGCCCTAGGTGCGTCCTAGTTACGCCATAGTTGCACCCCAGTAGCGCCCTTCTTGCGCCCTTATTGCACCAAACTTACACCATATTGGCGCCCTACTTGCGCCCTAGTTGCGCCCTACTTGTGCCCTAGGTGCGTCCTAGTTACGCCATAGTTGCACCCCAGTAGCGCCCTTCTTGCGCCCTTATTGCACCAAACTTACACCATATTGGCGCCCTACTTGCGCCCTAGTTGCGCCTCAGTTGGGTACTAGCCACGCCCTAGTTTCCCCCAGTTGCGTCCTAATTGCGCCCTAGTTGCGCCCTAATTGCGCCTTGGTTGCACCCTAGTTGCGCCCTAGTTGCGCCTCAGTTGGGTACTAGCCACGCCCTAGTTTCCCCCAGTTGCGTCCTAATTGCGCCCTAGTTGCGCCCTAATTGCGCCTTGGTTGCACCCTAGTTGCGCCCTAGTTGCACCCAAGTCGCGCCCTAGTCGCGTCCTAGTCGCGCCCTAGTCGCGCTATAGTCATGTCCTAGTTGCGCCTTAGTTGCACCTAGTTCCACCCTAGTTGCGCCCTAGTTGCACCCTAGTTGTGCCCTAGTTGTGCCCTAGTTGCGTCCTAGTTGTACCCTAGTTGCACCCTACATGCGTCCTAGTTGTGCCCTAGATGTGCCCTAGTTGCACCCTAGTTGCACCCTAGTTACATCCTAGTTGCGCCCTAGTTGCGCACTAGTTGTGCCCTAGTTATGCCCTAGTTGCGTCGTCGTTGTTCCCTACTTGCTCCCTACTCTTGCCTTAGTTGCGCCTTAGTTGGGTACTAGCTATGCCCCAGTTCTACCCTAGTTGCGCCCTAGCTACATTTTACTTGTGCACTACTTGCGTCCTAGTTGCGTCTTAGTTGCGCCTTTGTTGCGCCTTAGTTGCGCCTTGGTTGTACCCTAGTTGCACCCAAGTTTTGCCCTAGTTAGGCCCTAGTTGCACCCTAGTTGCACCCTAGTTGCGCCCTAGTTGCGCCCTAGTTGCGCCCTAGTTGCGCCCTAGTTGCGCCCTTGTTGCACCCTTGTTGCGCCCTCGTTGTGCCCTTGTTGCGCCCTCGTTGCGCCCTCGTTGCGATCAACTTGCACCCTAGTTGTGCCCTTGTTACGCCTCTAGTTGTGCCCCACTTGTGCCGTAGTTGTGCCATACTTGCGTCCTACTTGCGTCCTACTTGCGCCCTAGTTGCACCCTTGTTGCGCCCTAGTTTCGCCCTAGTTGCGCCGTAGTTGCACCCATGTTGCACCCTAGTTGCAGCCTAGTTGCGCCCTAGTTACGTTCTAGTTGCACCCTACTTGCACCCTAGTTGCGCCCTACTTGCATCCTACTTGCACCCTAGTTGCGCCCTAGTTGTGCTCTACTCCGTCCTAGTTGTGCCGTAGTTGCGCCTCAGCTGGACACTAGCCACACTGTAGTTGCGCACTAGTTACGTCCTAGTTGCATCCTAGTTGCACCCCAGTTACGCCCTAGTTGCGGCCTAGTTGCGCCCAACATGTACCCTACTTGCACCCTAGTTGCGCAATAGTTGCACCCTAGTTGCATCCTACTTGCACCCTAGTTGCACAATAGTTGCACCCTAGTCACAGAAACCAAAACCAGGTCACAGAAACCAAAGATGGGTCACAGAAACCAAAGCCGGGTCACAGAAACGAATGCTGGGTCACATAGACCAAAGCCAGATCACAGAAACCAAAGCCGGGTCACAGAAACCAAAGCCGGGGCACGGAAACCAAAGCTGGGTCACAGAAACCAAGGACAGGTCACACAAAGCCGGGTCACAAAAGCCAAAGCCGGGTCACACAAACAAAAGCCGGGTCACAAAAACCAAAGCCGGGTCACAGAAACAAAAGGCGGGTCCAGAAGCCAAAGCCAGGTCACAGAAACCAAAGCCGGGTCACATAAACCAACGCCGGAAAGCACAAACAAAAGCCGGGTCACAGAAACCAAATCCGGGTCACAGAAACCAAAGCCGGGTCATAGGAACCAAACCCGGGTCACATAAACAAAAGCCGAGTCATATAAACCAAAGATGGGTCACAGAAACCAGAGCCGGGTCAAAGAAACCAAAGCTGGATAAACCAGAGCCGGATCACAGAAACCAAAGCTGGGCCACAGAAACCAAAGCCGGATCAGATAAACAAAAGCCGGTCACAGAAACCAAACCCGGATCACATAAACCAAAGCCGGGTCACAGAAACCAAAGCCGGGGCACAGAAACCAAACTGGGTCACAGAAACCAAAGCTGGGTCACACAAAGCTGGGTCACAGAAGCCAAAGCCGGGTCACAAAAACAAAAGCCGGGTGAAAAAAACCAAAGCCGGGCCACATAAACCAAGGTTGGGTCCCGGAAACCAAAGCCGGGTCACAGAAACCAAAGCCGGGGCACAGAAACCAAACTGGGTCACAGAAACCAAAGCTGGGTCACACAAAGCTGGGTCACAGAAGCCAAAGCCGGGTCACAAAAACAAAAGCCGGGTGAAAAAAACCAAAGCCGGGCCACAGAAACCAAGGTTGGGTCCCGGAAACCAAAGCCGGGTCACAGAAACCAAAGTTGGGTCACAAAAACCAACGACGTGTCATAGAATCCAGAGCCGGGTCACAGAAACCAAAGTTGGGTCACAAAAACCAACGACGTGTCATAGAATCCAGAGCCGGGTCACAGAAACCAAAGCCGCGTCACAGAAACCAAAGCCGGGCCATAGAAACCAAAGCTGGGTCCGAGAAAGCAAAGCTGGGTCAGAGAAACCAAAGGCGGGTCACACAAACCAAAGCCGGGTCACAGAAACCAAAGCTGGAACACAGAAACCAAAGCCGGGTCACAAAAACCAAAGTCGGGTCACACAAACCAAAGCCGGGTCACAGAAACCAAAGCTGGAACACAGAAACCAAAGCCGGGTCACAAAAACCAAAGTCGGGTCACACAAACGTAGGCCGGGCCTACTTGCGCCCTAGTTGCACCCTACTTGCGCCCTACTTGCGCCCTAGTTCCGCCCTAGTTGTGCCCTAGTTGCGCCCTAGTTGTGCCCTAGTTGCGCCGTAGTTGCACCCTAGCTGCGCCCTATATGTGCCCTAGTTGAGCCCTAGTTGCGCTTTAGTTGCACACTAGTTGCACCCTACTTGTGCCCTACTTGCGCCCTCCTTGCGCCCTAGTTGCGCCTCAGTAGGGCACTACCTACACCCTAGTTGTAGCCTAGTTGCGCCCTAGTTGCGTCCTACTTGTGCCCTACTTGCGCCCTAGTTCCACCCTAGTTGCGCCATACTTGCACCCTAGTTGCGCCCTAGTTGCGCCCTGAGTGCGCGTCCTAGTTACGCACAAGTTACACCCTACTTGCGTCCTACTTGCACCCTACTTGCGCCCTAGTTGCGCCTCAGTTGGGCACTAGCTACGCCCTAGTTAAATCCTAGTTGTGCCCTAGTTGCGTCCTACTTGTACCCTATTTGCGCCCTAGTTGCGCCTTAGTTTCACCCTAGTTGCGCCATAGTTGCGCCCTAGGTGCGCCCTAGTTGCGCCCTAGTTGCGCCCTTGTTGTGCCCTATTTGCACCCTAGTTGTGCCCAAGTTGCGCACTAGTTGCGCCCTAGTTGCCCCCAGTTTCACCCTTATCGCCCCCTAGTCAGGTCCTAGACACGCTCTAGTCGCGCCATAGTCGCGCCCTACTTGCACCCTAGTTGCGCCCTAGTTGCACCCTAGTTGCGCCCTACTTGTGCCCTCGTTGCGCCCTCGTTGCGCCCTCCTTGCGCCCTCGTTGCGCTCAAGTTGCACCCTAGTTGCGGCCTTGTTACCCCCTAGTTGTGTCCCACTTGTGCCGTAGTTGCGCCCTACTTGCGCCCTACTTGCGCCCTCCTTGCGCTATAGTTGCACCCTTGCTGCGCCCTAGTTGTGCCCTAGTTACGCCCTAGTTGTGCCTTAGTTGCACCCCAGTTGCACCCTAGTTGCACCCTAGTTGCGCCCTAGTTGCACCCTAGTTGCACCCTAGGTGCGCCATAGTTGCGCCCTAGTCGCGCCCTAGTCGCGTCCTATTCACTACCTAGTTGTGCCCTAATTACGCCCTAGTTGCGCTTTAGTTGCACCTTATTTGCGCCCTTCTTGCACCATACTTGCGCCCTACTGGTACCCTTCTTGGGGCCTAGTTGTGGCTTAGTTGGGCACTACCTACGCCCTAGTTGTACCCTAATTGCACCCTAGTTGTGTCCTGCTTATGTCCTACTTGCGCGCTAGTTGCACCTTAGTTGCGCCCTAGTTGCGCCCAACTTGCACACAAGTTGCACCATAGTTGCGCCCTAGTTGCATCCTAGGTGTGCCCTAGTTGCGCCCTAGTTGCGCCCTGGTTGCACGCCGGTTGCGCCCTAGTTGCACCCTTTTGCGCCCTAGTAGTGCCCTAGTTGCGACCTAGTTGCGTCCTAGTTGTGCCCTGGTTGTGCCCTAGTTGCGCCCTAGTTGCACCCTAGATGCGCCCTAGTTATACCCTAGTTGCGCCCTAGTTGTACCCTAGTTGCGCCCTAGTTACACCCTCATTGTGCCCTCGTTGCACCCTAGTTGCGCCCTCGTTGCGCCCTCGTTGCACCCTAGTTTTGCCCTAGTTGCATCCTAGTTGCGCCCTAGTTGCGCCCTAGTTACATCCTAGTTGCGTCATAGTTGTACCCTAGTTGCGCTCTAGTTGCGTACTAGTTGCGCCCTAGTTGCGCCCTAGTTGTGCCCTAGTTGCGCACTAGTTGCGCCTTAGTTGTGTCCTAGTTGCACCCTACTTGCGCCCTACTTGTGCCCTATTTGCACGCTAGTTGCGCCCTTCCTGCACCCTAGTCGCATCCTAGTTACGCCCTAGTTGCACCCTAGTTGTGCCCTTCTTGCACCCTTATTACACCCTACTTACGCCCTACTGGCACCATACTTGCACCCTAGTTGCACCTTAGTTGGACACAAGCTACGCCCTAGTTGTGTCCTAGTTGCGCCCTAGTTGCATCCTCCTTGTGCCCTGGTTGCGCCCTAGCTGTGCCTTAGTTTTGCCCTAGTTGCGCCCTAGTTGCGCCCTAGGTGCGCCCTAGTTGCGCCCTAGTTGCACCCTATTTCTGCCCTAGTTGCACCCTAGTTGCGCCCAAGTTGCGCCCTCGTTGCTCCCAGTTGCGTCCTTACTGCGCCCTACTTGCACCCTAGTTGCACCTTAGTTGCACCCTAGTTGCGCCCTAGTTGCGCCCAAGTCGCGTCCTCGTCGCGCCCTAGTCGCGCTCTAGTCGCGCCATAGTCGCGTCCTAGTTGCGCCCTAGTTGCACCCTTGTTGCGCCCTTGTTGCGCCCTCATTGCACCCTCGTTGTGCCCTCGTTGCGCTCAAGTTGCGCCCTAGTTGTGTCCTTGTTACGCCCTAGTTGTGTCCCACTTGTGCCGTAGTTGCGTCCTACTTGCGCCCTACTTCCGCCCTACTTGCGCTCTAGTTGTACCCTTGTTGCGCCCTAGTTGTGCCCTAGTTGCGCCATAGTAGCGCCCTAGTCGTGCCCTAGTCGCATCCTAGTCACGACCTAGTTGTGCCCTAATTACGCCCTAGTTGCGCTTTAGTTGTACACTATTTGTGCCCTTATTGCACCATACTTGCGCCCTACTGGTACCCTTCTTGTGCCCTAGTTGTGCCTTCATTGGACACCAGCCATGCCCTAGTTGTGCCCTAATTGTGCCCTAGTTGCGTCATACTTATGCCCTGCTTGTGTGCTAGCTGCGCCTTAGTTGCGCCCTAGTTGCGCCCAACTTGCATACTAGTTGCACCCTAGTTGCACCCTAGTTGCGCCCTAGTTGTACCCTAGTTACGACCTAGTTGCGCCCTAGTTGCGCCCTGTTTGCGCCCTAGTTGCACCCTAGTTACGCCCTAGTTGTGCCGTAGTTGCGACCTAGTTGCGACTTAGTTGTGCCCTAGTTGTGCCCTAGTTGCGCCCTAGTTGCACCCTAGATGCACCCTAGTTTTACCCTAGTTGCGCCCTAGTTGCACCCTAGTTGCGACCTAGTTGCGACTTAGTTGTGCCCTAGTTGTGCCCTAGTTGCGCCCTAGTTGCACCCTAGATGCACCCTAGTTTTACCCTAGTTGCGCCCTAGTTGCACCCTAGTTGCCCCCTAGTTGCACCCTAGTTGCGCCCTAGTCGCACCCGCGTTGCGGCCTCGTCGCGCCCTACTTGCACCCTCGTTGCGCCCTAGTTGCATCCTAGTTGCGTCCTAGTTGCACCCTAGTTGCGCCCTAGTCGCACCCGCGTTGCGGCCTCGTCGCGCCCTACTTGCACCCTCGTTGCGCCCTAGTTGCATCCTAGTTGCGTCCTAGTTGCACCCTGGTTGCGCTCTAGTTGCACCCTGGTTGCGCCCTAATTGCGCCCTAGTTATGCCCTAGTTGCGCCTTAGTTGTGCCCTAGTTGCAACCTACTTGTGCCCTACTTGCGTCCTATTTGCGCCCTAGTTGCGCCCTACTTGCACCCTAGTCGCGTCCTTGTTGCGCCCTAGTTGTACCCTAGTTGCGCCCTTCTTGCACCCTTATTACACCCTACTTACACCCTACTGGCGCCCTACTTGCGCCCTAGTTGCGCCTTAGTTGGGCACTAGCTACGACCTAGTTGTGCCCTAGTTGTGCCCTAGTTGCGTCTTACTTGCGCCCTACTTGCGCCCTAGTTGCGCCTTAGTTGGGCACTAGCTACGACCTAGTTGTGCCCTAGTTGTGCCCTAGTTGCGTCTTACTTGCGCCCTACTTGCGCCCTAGTTGCGCCATAGTCGCGCCCTAGTTGCGCCCTAGTTGCACCCTAGTTGTACCCTAGTTGCGCCCTAGTTGCACCCTAGTTGCGTCCTAGTTGCGCCCTAGTTGCGCCCTGGTTACACCCTGGTTGCGCACTAGTTGCGCCCTAGTTGCGCCCTAGTTGCGTCCTAGTTGCACCCTAGTTGCGACCTAGTTGCGACCTAGTTGCGTCCTAGTTGTGCCCTAGTTGCGCCCTAGTTGCACCCTAGTTGCGCCCTAGTTGCGCCCTAGTTGCGCCCTAGTTGCGTCCTAGTTGTGCCCTAGTTGCGCCCTAGTTGCACCCTAGTTGCGCCCTAGTTGCGCCCTAGTTGCGCCCTAGTTGCGTCCTAGTTGCGCCCTAGTTGCGCCCTAGTTGCGCCCTAGTTGCGCCCTGGTTGCGCCCTAGTTGCGCACTAGTTGCACCCTACTTGCGCCCTACTTGCACCCTACTTGCACCCTAATTGTGCCTCAGTTGGGCACTACCTACGCCCTAGTTGTACCCTAGTTACGCCCATAGTTGTGTCCTACTTGTGCCCTACTTATGCCATCGTTGCGCCTTAGTTGCAGCCTAGTTGCACCCTAGTTGCGCCTTAGTTGCGCCCTAGATACGACCTAGTTGCGCCCTAGTTACGCCCTAGTTGTGCCCTAGTTACGCCCAAGTTGCGCCCTAGTTCCGCCCTAATTATGTCCTAGTTGCGCCCTAGTTGCGCCCTAGTTGCGCCCTAGTCGCGCCCTAGTTGCGCCCTAGTTGTGCCCTAGTTGCGCCCTAGTTGCGTCCTAGTTGCACCCTATTTGCATCCTTATTGTACCCTACATCCGCCCTACTGGCACCCTACTTGCGCCCTAGGTGTACCTTAGTTGGGCACTAGCTACACACTAGTTGTGCCCTAGTTGCGCGCTCGTTGCGTCCTACTTGTGCCCCAACTTGCACACCAGTTGCACCCTAGTTGCGCCCTAGTTGCGCCCTAGTTGTGCCATAGTTGCGCTCTAATTGCACCCTAGTTGCACCCTACTTGTGCCCTAGTTGCGCCCTAGTTGCGCCCTAGGTGCACCCTAGTTGCGCTCTAGTTGCACCCTAGTTGCGCCCTAGTTGTGCCCAACTTGCACACTAGTTGCACCGAAGTTGCTCCCAAGTTGCGCCCTAGTTGCGCCCTAGGTGCACCCTAGTTGCGCTCTAGTTGCACCCTAGTTGCGCCCTAGTTGTGCCCAACTTGCACACTAGTTGCACCGAAGTTGCTCCCAAGTTGCGCCGTAGTTGCGCCATAGTTGCGTCCTAGTTGCGCCCTACTTGCACCCTACTTGCGCCCTACTTACGCCCTAGTTGCACCCTAGTTGTGCCCTGCTTGTGCCCTAGGTGCGTCCTAGTTGCGCCCTACTTGCACCCTACTTGCGCCCTACTTACGCCCTAGTTGCACCCTAGTTGTGCCCTGCTTGTGCCCTAGGTGCGTCCTAGTTACGCCATAGTTGCACCCCAGTAGCGCCATTCTTACGCCCTTATTGTACCAAATTTACACCCTATTGGCGCCCTACCTGCGCCCTACTTGCGCCTCAATTGGGTACTAGCTACGCCCTAGTTGCCCCCAGTTGCGCCCTAATTGCACCCTAGTTGCGCCCTAGTTGCGCCTTAGTTGCGCCCTAGTTGCGCCCTAGTTACACCCAAGTCGCGTCCTAGTCGTGCCCTAGTCGTGCCCTAGTCGCGCTATAGTCGCGTCCTAGTTGCGCCTTAGTTGCACCTACTTGCACCCTAGTTGCGCCCTAGTTGCACCCTAGTTGTACCCTAGTTGTGCCCTAGTTGCGTCCTAGTTGCACCCTAGTTGTGCCCTAGTTGAGTCCTAACTGCGCCGTAGATGTGCCCTAGTTGCGGCCTAGTTGCGCCCTAGTTACGCCCTAGTTGCGCCCTAGTTACGCCTTAGTTGTACCCTAGTTGCGCACTAGTTGCGCCCAAGTTACGCCCTAGTTGCGCCCTAGTTGCGCCCTACTTGCGCCCTACTCTTGCCCTAGTTGCGCCTTGGTTGGGCACTAGCTACGCCCTAGTTGTACCCTAGTTGCGCCCTAGCTGCATCCTTCTTGTGGACTACTTGCGTCCTAGTTGCGTCTTAGTTGCGCCTTTGTTGCTCCTGAGTTGCGCCTTAGTTGCACCCTAGTTACGCCCAAGTTGTGCCCTAGCTACGCCCTAGTTGCACCCTAGTTGCACCCTAGTTGCACCCTAGTTGTGCCCTAGTTGCGCCCTAGTTGTACCCTAGTTGCGCCCTTGTTGCGCCCTTGTTGTGCCCTTGCTGCGCCCTCGTTGCGCCCTCATTGCGATCAACTTGGACCCTAGTTGTACCCTTGTTACGCCCTAGTTGTGCCCCACTTTTGCCGTAGTTGCGCCATACTTGCATCCTACTTGCGTCCTACTTGCGCCCTAGTTGCACCCTTGATGCGCCCTAGTTTTGCCCTAGTTGCGCTGTAGTTGCACACAAGTTACACCCTAGTTGCACCCTAGTTGTGCCCTAGTTGCGTCCTAGTTGCACCCTAGTTGCACCCTAGTTGCGCCCTACTTGCATCCTACTTGCACCCTAGTTGCGCCCTAGTTGTGCTCTACTGCGTCCTAGTTGTGCCGTAGTTACGCCTCAGCTGGACACTAGCTACACTGTGATTGCGTCCTAGTTGCGTCCTAGTTGCATCCTAGTTGCACCCTAGTTACGCCCTATTTGCGGCCTACTTGCGACCAACTTGTACCCTACTTGTACCCTAGTTGTGCAATAGTTGCACCCTAGTTGCATCCTACTTGCTCACTACTTACACCCTACTTACACCCTACTTGTGCCCTAGTTGTGTCATACTTATGCCCCCCCTAGTTGCACCCTAGTTGCCTCCTAGTTGCGCCCTAGTTGGGTCCTAGTTTTGCCCTAGTCGCGCCCTAGTCGTGCCCTATTCACGCCCTAGTTGCGCCCTATTTGCGCCCTAGTTGTACCCTATTTGCGCTCATATTGCACCATTCTTGCGCCCTACTGGCACCCTTCTTGCGCCCTAGTTGTGCCTTAGTTGCCCACTAGCTACACCCTAGTTGTGCCCTAGTTGCGCCCTATTTGCTTCCTACTTGTGCCCTACTTGGGCGCTAGTTGTACCTTAGTTACACCTTAGTTGCGTCCAACTTGCACACTAGTTGCACCCTAGTTGCGCCCTAGTTGTGTCCTAGTTGTGCGCTAGTTGCGCCCTAGTTGCGCCCTGGTTGCACCCTAGTTGCGCCCTAGTTGCATCCTAGTTGCACCCTAGTTGCACCCTAGTTGCGCCCTAGTTGCATCCTACTTGCACCCTAGTTGCGCCCTAGTTGCGCCCTAGTACCCTAATTACGCCCTAGTTGCACCCTAGTTCACCCTCGTTGCGCCCTAGTTGCACCCTAGTTGTGCCCTCGTTGCGCCCTCGTTGCTCCCTAGTTGTGCCCTAGTTGCGCTCTAGTTGCACCATAGTTGCGTCCTAGTTGCGCCCTAGTTGTGCTCTAGTTGCGCCCTAGTTGCGCCCTAGTTGCGCCTTAGTTGTGCCATAGTTACGCTCTAGTTGCGCCCTAGTTGCACCCTAGTTGCGCCATTGTTGCGCCTTAGTTGTGCCCTAATTGCACCCTAATTGCACCCTATTTGAGTCATAGTTGCGCCCTACTTGCACCCTAGTTGCGTCTTAGTTGCGCCCTAGTTGCGCCCTAGTTGTGCCTCAGTTGGGCACAAGCTACGCCCTAGTTGTATCCTACTTGCGCCCTAGTTACGTCCTACTTGTGCCCTATTTGCGCCCTAGCTGCGCCATAGTTACGCCCTAGTTGCGCCTTAGTTGCGCCCTAGTTGCGCCTTAGTTGCACCCTAGTTGCGCCCTAGTTGCACCCTAGTTGCGCCCTAGTTGCCCCCAGTTGCAGCCTAATTATGCCCTAGTTGCATCCTAGTTGCACCCTAGTTGCGCCCTAGTTGCGCCCATGTCGCGCCCTAGTCGCGCCCTAGTTGCGCCCTAGTTGCACACTAGTTGCACCCTAGTTGCGCCCTAGTTGCGCCCTAGTTGCGCCCTAGTTGTGCCCTAGTTGCAACCTAGTTGTGCCCTAATTATGCCCTAGTTACCCCCAATTGCCCCCTAATTGGGCCCTAGTTGTGCCCTAGTTGCGCCCTAGTTGTGCCCTAGTTGCGCCCTAGTTGCGCCCTAGTTTCCCCCTGAGTGTGAGCCCTAGTTGCGCACAAGTTACACCCTACTTGCGCCTTACTTGCACCCTATTTGCGCCCTAGTTGCGCCTCAGTTGGACATTAACCCTAGTTGTACCCTAGTTGCACCCGAGTTGCGTCCTACTTGCGCCCTAGTTGCGCCTCAGTTGGGCACTACGCCCTAGTTGTACCCTAGTTGCGCCCTAGTTGCGTTATACTTGTGCCCTATTTGTGCCCTAGTTGCGCCTTGGTTTTGGCCTAGCTGCGCCCTAGCTGCATCCTAGGTGCGTCCTAGTTGCGCCCTAGTTGCGCCCTATTTGTGCCCTAGTTGCGCCCTAGTTGCGCCCAAGTTGCGCCCTAGTTGTGCCCTTGTTGCGCCCTAGTTGCGCCCTAGTTGCGCCTTAGTTGCACCCTAGTTGCGCCCTAGTTGCGTCCATGTCTCGCCCTAGTCGTGCCCTAGTCACGCTCTTGTCGCGCCATAGTCGCGCCCTAGTTGCACCCTAGCTGTGGCCTAGTATCACCCTAGTTGCGCCCTAGTTGCACCCTAGTTGCGCCCTTGTTGCACCCTTGTTGCGCCCTCAATGCACCCTTGTTGCGCCCTCGTTGCCGTCAAGTTGCACCCTAGTTGCGCCCTTGTTACACTTCGTTGTGCCCCACTTGTGGCGTAGTTTCGCCCTACTTGCGCCCTAGTTGCCCTACTTGCGGTCTAGTTGCACCCTTGTTGTGCCCTAGTTGCGCCCTGGTTGCGCCCTTGTTTCGCCCTAGTTGGGCCCGAGTTGCGCCCAAGTTGCGCCCTAGTTGCGCCCTAGTTGCACCCTAGTTGCGCCCTAGTTGCGCCCTAGTTGCGCCCTAGTTCCGCCCTAGTCGCGCCCTAGTCGCGCCCTAGACACGACCTAGTTACGCCCTCATTACGCCCTAGTTACGCTCTAGTTGCACCCTATTTGCGCCCTTATTGCACCCTACTTGCGCCCTACTGGCACCCTTCTAGCGCCCTAGTTGTGCCTTAGTTGGGCACTAGTTACGCCCTAGTTGTGCCCTAATTGCGCTCTAGTTGTGTCCTACTTGTGCCCTAATTGCGTGCTAGTTGCGCCTTAGTTGCACCTTAGTTGCGCCCAACTTGCACACTAGTTGCACCATAGTTGCGCCCTAGTTACGCCCTATTTGTGCCCTAGTTGCGCCTTAGTTGCGCCCTGGTTGCGCCCCGGTTGCGCCCTAGTTGCACCCTAGTTGCGCCCTAGTTACGCCCTAGTTGCGCCCTAATTGCGCTCTAGTTGTGTCCTACTTGTGCCCTAATTGCGTGCTAGTTGCGCCTTAGTTGCACCTTAATTGCGCCCAACTTGCACACTAGTTGCACCCTAGTTGCGCCCTAGTTACGCCCTAGTTGCGCCCTAGTTGCGCCCTGGTTGCGCCCAACTTGCACACTAGTTGCACCATAGTTGCGCCCTAGTTACGCCCTATTTGTGCCCTAGTTGCGCCTTAGTTGCGCCCTGGTTGCGCCCCGGTTGCGCCCTAGTTGCACCCTAGTTGCGTCCTAGTTGCGCAACTCTGGTACAACTCGGACCGCTTATTAGGGAATTGCTTGGTTGGAGTCCCCTTTGGTCGGTGGATGACCGTTAACGGCTATTTGGAAGTGTCACCAAGGTGATTCAAGGCTGGAGCTGAACTATTATCCAGAGTGCCTGGGATATTCAGGCGGTAGGTGTTGATGGTGGTCATCTTCTTTATTTTGACACCCCTCGTGAACATGACCCCTGAAGTGACTTTTTGAGTTGAGGTTTTCCAGACTTGGTGGAGGTGATGGAAAAGGAAGTTCGGCCAGGGCAGGACGAGGAGGTGGTTGAGGTAGTTGATCCATGGATATCTGGTAGGGTGAGATGAGGAGGCCTGATGCCTAACAGAAGAGAATGTTGTGGAGAATTATGCACGAGGAGGATGGCCGAACACGGGATAAGCGGAGAGACACGACGCGGCAGAGAGGTAGAGCGTTACAACCACTTCTTTTGCTTTCAAGAGAGTGACGGCTTGTTCCCCAGTTGGCTCGGAAATGGGTGCAGGAAGACTGGTGGTGTCCGATATCCTCTCAGCTGGGGAAAAGTTGGTTGCGACAGAGGGAGTCGAGCAGCCGGCAGAGCCACTGGTCCACTGATGTCAGGAGAGTGACGCCTTGTTCCCCAGTTGGCTCGGAAATGGGAGCACAAAGACTGGTGGTGTCCGATATCCCGACGGCGGTAGTTTGGCTGCAGTTGTTTGACGGAGCGAGAGGGCGACACGAGAATGCGGCTCGAGATGAAGGACCTAAGCTGACAGAGGATGACGGGAAGGAAGTGGCAGATGGGTCTGATGAGGAAAGAGGTGAGAGGAGGAGGTGCTTGTGGTGGCAGAGGCGATGAGGGGCAGTGGATTGTAGATGGCAGGAAGCTTCTTGGTAGTTGATGGCAGGCGACGACTCGAGAGGTGCTTGCGAATGATGTAGGCCAAAAGTCACCGGTTGTTAGCCGCGGGTGCAGAAATGGGTGCAGGACTTTCTTAGAATGACAATGCGTTTCTTCAGTGCAAGAACTCGTCAGGCAGTGCTGCTCATGTCAGCTGCGGGTGAAGCGGTGAGGCGTGAGACGAAGGTAGCGGCGGCAGAAGATTGCAGGTGGAAGGGATGGAGGGAGGATGTTAGCAGAGCGGTGACGAAGTCACAGGGTACCAGGTGATGTTGCCTGAAGCTCTGATACCATGTCAGAAGAATGCAGACACGAGGACAGCAGTAGCAGGAGCAAGCAGAAGCATCAGGACATGCAAGGGTATGTCAACAGATTCACGTAAGCGAGAGCAGTCCAAGGAGTTAGTCGCAGAGGTTGAGAGAGGCTGAGACGTGAGGCGGTCGGGGTAGACAAGTTAATGTGAGAGAGTGCTGGCGAGATGAGTGATGGTTGGCGAAGCAAGAGAGCTGAGTGAAGGAGCAAGAGTGACGGAGCGAAGAGATAAGAGAAGCTGGTGACGACAGGGAATGCGAGGAACGGGCAGGGCGAAGACACGGCGGCGAGGCCGTGGAACCAAAAGGGGAACAGGATGAGTAGAACTGTTCTGGTTAAACTGGAAGGGAATGAACATCCTCCTTATATCAAAGATAGATCAGGACAAAGCATATGCAACAGCATGTGCACTAGCCGGACACGCTTGTGGTGGGACCTCTTATTAGGGGATTTCTCGGTTGGAGTTCCGTTTGGTTGGTGGATGACCGTTAACGGCTATTTGGAAGTGTCACCGAGGTGATTCAAGGCCGGAGCTGAACCACTATCCAGAGTGCCTGGGATATTCAGGCGATAGGAGTTGATGGTGGTCATCTTCTTCATTCCGACACTCTGGCACAACTCTGGTACAACTCTGGCACAACTCTGGCACAGATCTGGCATAACTCTGGTAGAACTCTTGCACAAATCTGGCACAACTCTGGCACACCTATGGCACAACTCTGGCACAACACCGGCATAACTCTGGCACAACTCTGGCAAAATTATGTAACAACTCTGGCACAACTCTTGCACAACTCTGGCACATCTCTGGCACAACACTGGCACAAATCGCGAAAAAATATGGCACAACCCTGGCACAACTCTGGCACAACTCTGGCACAACTCTGGCACAAATCTGGCACAAATCTGGCACAACTCTGGCACAACTCTGGCACATCTCTGGCACAGCTCTGGCACAAATCTGGCACAACACTGGCAAAACTTTGGCACAACTCTGGCACTACTCTGGCACAACTCTGGTACAACTCTGGCACAACTCTGGCACAACTCGGGCACAACTTGAGCACAACTCTGGCACAACTCTGGTACAACTTCGGCACAACCCTGGCACAAATATGGCACAACACCGGCACAACTATGGCACGACTCTGGCACAAATCTGGCACAACTTTGGCACAACTGTGGCACGATTCTGGCACAACTCTGGCACAGCTCTGGCACAACTCTGGCAAAACTCTGGCACAACTTTGGCACAACTCAAGCACAACTCTGGCACAACTCTAGCACAACTCTGGCACTACTCTGGTACAACTATGGCACAACTCTGGCACAACTCTAGCTCAGCTCTCGCAAAACTCTGGCACAACTCTGGCACAACTCTGGCACAAATCTGGCACAACTCTGGCACAAGTCTGGCATAACTTTGCAACACCTTTGGCACATTTCTGGCACAAATCTGGCACAAATCTGGCACAACTCTAGCAGGAATGTGGAAAAACACCCGCACAACTCCGGCACAACTCTGGCACAACTCTGACAAAACTCTGGCACAACATTGGCACAACTCTGGCACAACTCTGGCACAATACTGGCAAAACTCAGGCACAACTCAGGCTCAACTCTGGCAGAACTATGGCACAACTCTGGCACAACTCTGGCACAACTCTGGCACAACTCTGGCACAACTCTGGCACAACTCTGGCACAACTCTGGCACAACTCTGGCAAAACTCTGGCACAACTCTGGCACAACTCTGGCACAACTCTGGCACAACTCTCGCACAACTCTGGCACAACTCTGGCACAACTGTCGCAAAACTGTGGCACAGCTTTGGCCCAACTGTGGAACAGTTCCGGAACATCTCTGGCACAACACTGGCACAACTCTGGCAAAAATATGGCACAACTCTGGCATAACTCTGCTACAACTCTGGCACAACTCTGGCACAACTCCGTTACATCTCTGGCACAACTCTGGCACAAATCGGGCACAACTCTGGCAAAACTCTGGCACAACTCTGGCACTACTCTGGCATAACTCTGGTACAAATCAGGCAAAACTCTGGCACAACTCTGGCACAACTCTGGTACAACTCTGGCACAACTCTGGCACAACTATGGCACAACCATGGCACAACTCTGGCACAACACCGGCACAACTCTGGCAAACTTTGGCACAACTTTGGCATGACCGTGGCACAACTCTAGCACAACTCTGGCAAAACTCTGGCTCAACTCTGGCACTACTCTGGCACAACTCTGGCACAACTCTGGCACAACTATGGCACAACTCTGGCACAACTCTGGCACAACTCTGGCATAATTCTGGCACAACTCTGACACAACGTTGGCACAACTTTGGCACAACTGTGGCACAAGTCCGGTACATCTCTGCCACAACACTGGCACAACTCTGGCACAACTCTGGCATAATTCTGGCACAACTCTGACACAACGTTGGCACAACTTTGGCACAACTGTGGCACAAGTCCGGTACATCTCTGCCACAACACTGGCACAACTCTGGCACAAATCTGGCACAACTCTGGCACAACTTGAGCACAACTCTGGCACAACTATGGCACTACTCTGGCACAAATCTGGCACAACTCTGGCAAAACTCTGGCACAACTCTGGCACTACTCTGGCACAACTCTGGTACAGCTCGAGCACAACTCTGGCAAAACTCTTGCACAACTTTGGTACAACTCTAGCACAACTCTGGCAAAACTCTGGCACAACTCTGGCACAACTCTGGCAAAACTCTGGCACAACTCTGGCACTACTCTGGCACAACTCTGGTACAGCTCGAGCACAACTCTGGCAAAACTCTTGCACAACTTTGGTACAACTCTAGCACAACTCTGGCGAAAGTCTGGCACAACTCTGGCACAACTCAAGCACAAGTCTGGCACAACTATGGCACAACTCTGGCACTACTCTGGAACAACTCTGGCACAAATCTGGCACAACACTAGCACAACTCTGGTACAACTCTGGCACAACTCAAGCACAAGTCTGGCACAACTATGGCACAACTCTGGCACTACTCTGGAACAACTCTGGCACAAATCTGGCACAACACTAGCACAACTCTGGTCAAACTATGCCACAACTCTGGCACAACTCTGGCACATCTATGGTACATCACTGGCACAACTCTGGAACAAATCTGGCACAACTATGGAACAACTCTGGCACAAATCTGGTACAACTCTGGCACAACTCTGGCACAACTCTGGCACAATGCAGGCACACCTCTGACACCACTCTGGCAGAACTCTGGCACAACTCTGGCACAACTCTGGCACAACTCTGGCACAACTCTGGCACAACTCTGGCACAACTCTGGCACAACTCTGGCACAACTCTGGCACAACTCTGGCACATCTCTGGCAAAACACTGGCACAACTATCGAACAAATCTGGCACAACTCTGGCACAACTCTTGCACAACTCTGGCACAACTCTGGCACTACTCTGGCACAACTCTGGCACAACTCTGGCACAACTCTGGCACAACTCTGGCACAACTTTGGCACAACTTTGGCACAACTCTGGCACAACTATGGCATAACACCGGCCCAACTGTGGCACAACTAAAGCACAACTCTGGCACAACTCTAGCACAACTCTGGCACTACTCTAGCACAACTCTGGCACAACTCTGGCACAACTCAAGCACAGCTCTGGAAAAACTCTGGCACAACTCTCGCACAACTCTGGCACAACTCTCGCACAACTCTCGCACAACTCTGGCACAACTGTGGAACAACCTTGGCACAACTCAGGCACAACTCTGGCACAAATATGGCACAACTCTAGCAGGACTGTGGAAAAACTCTGGCACAACTCCGGCACGACTCTGCGACAACTCTGACACAACTGTGGCACAACTCTGGCAAAACTCTGGCACAACTCTGGCACAGCTCTTGCACAACTCTGGCACAACTCTGGCACAACTCTGGCACAACTGTGGCACAACTCAGGCACAACTTAGGCTCAACTGTGGAACAATTCCGGTACATCCCTGGCACAACTCTGGCACAAATATGGCACAACTCTGGCATAACCCTGCTACAACTCTGGCACAACTCTGGCAGAACTCCGTTACATCTCTGGCACAACTCTGGCACATCCCTGGCACAACTATGGCAACACTCTGGCACAACTCTGGCACTACTCTGGCATAACTCTGGTACAACTCTGTAAAAACTCTGGCACAACTCTGGCACAACTCTGGTACAACTCTGGCACAAATCTGGCACAACTCTGGCACAACTCTGGCACTACTCTGGCATAACTCTGGTACAACTCTGTAAAAACTCTGGCACAACTCTGGCACAACTCTGGTACAACTCTGGCACAAATCTGGCACAACCATGGCACAACCATGGCACAAATCTGGCAGAACACCGGCACAACTCTGGCACAACTCTGGTACCGCTTTGGCACGACCGTGGCACAACTCTAGCACAACTCTGGCAAAAATATGGCTCAACTCTTGCACAACTCTGGCAGAACTCTGGCACAACTCTGGCACAACTCTGGCAGAACGCTCGCACAACTCTGGCACAACTCTGGCACAACTCCGGTACATCTCTGGCACAACTCTGGCACTACACCGGCACAACTCTGGCACAACTCTGGCACAGCTCTGGCACGACCGTGGCACAACTCTGGCACAACTCTCGCACAACTCTGGCACTACTCTCGGTCAACTCTCGCACAATTCTGGCACAACTCTGGCACAACTCTGGCACAGCTCTGGCACGACCGTGGCACAACTCTGGCACAACTCTCGCACAACTCTGGCACTACTCTCGGTCAACTCTCGCACAATTCTGGCACAACTCTGGCACAACTCTGGCACAGCTCTGGCACGACCGTGGCACAACTCTGGCACAACTCTCGCACAACTCTGGCACTACTCTCGGTCAACTCTCGCACAATTCTGGCACAACTCTGGCACAACTCTGGCACAGCTCTGGCACGACCGTGGCACAACTCTGGCACAACTCTCGCACAACTCTGGCACTACTCTCGGTCAACTCTCGCACAATTCTGGCACAACTCTGGCACAACTCTGGCACAGCTCTGGCACGACCGTGGCACAACTCTGGCACAACTCTCGCACAACTCTGGCACTACTCTCGGTCAACTCTCGCACAATTCTGGCACAACTCTGGCACAACTCTGGCACAGCTCTGGCACGACCGTGGCACAACTCTGGCACAACTCTCGCACAACTCTGGCACTACTCTCGGTCAACTCTCGCACAATTCTGGCACAACTCTGGCACAACTCTGGCACAGCTCTGGCACGACCGTGGCACAACTCTGGCACAACTCTCGCACAACTCTGGCACTACTCTCGGTCAACTCTCGCACAATTCTGGCACAACTCTGGCACAACTCTGGCACAGCTCTGGCACGACCGTGGCACAACTCTGGCACAACTCTCGCACAACTCTGGCACTACTCTCGGTCAACTCTCGCACAATTCTGGCACAACTCTGGCACAACTCTGGCACAGCTCTGGCACGACCGTGGCACAACTCTGGCACAACTCTCGCACAACTCTGGCACTACTCTCGGTCAACTCTCGCACAATTCTGGCACAACTCTGGCACAACTCTGGCACAGCTCTGGCACGACCGTGGCACAACTCTGGCACAACTCTCGCACAACTCTGGCACTACTCTCGGTCAACTCTCGCACAATTCTGGCACAACTCTGGCACAACTCTGGCACAGCTCTGGCACGACCGTGGCACAACTCTGGCACAACTCTCGCACAACTCTGGCACTACTCTCGGTCAACTCTCGCACAATTCTGGCACAACTCTGGCACAACTCTGGCACAGCTCTGGCACGACCGTGGCACAACTCTGGCACAACTCTCGCACAACTCTGGCACTACTCTCGGTCAACTCTCGCACAATTCTGGCACAACTCTGGCACAACTCTGGCACAGCTCTGGCACGACCGTGGCACAACTCTGGCACAACTCTCGCACAACTCTGGCACTACTCTCGGTCAACTCTCGCACAATTCTGGCACAACTCTGGCACAACTCTGGCACAGCTCTGGCACGACCGTGGCACAACTCTGGCACAACTCTCGCACAACTCTGGCACTACTCTCGGTCAACTCTCGCACAATTCTGGCACAACTCTGGCACAACTCTGGCACAGCTCTGGCACGACCGTGGCACAACTCTGGCACAACTCTCGCACAACTCTGGCACAACTCTGGCACAACTCCGGTACATCTCTGGCACAACTCTGGCACAACTCCGTTACATCTCTGGCACAACTCTGGCACTACACCGGCACAACTCTGGCACAACTCTGGCACAGCTTTGGCACGACCGTGGCACAACTCTAGCACAACTCTCGCAAAAATCTGGCTCAACTCTGGCACAACTCTGGGAGAACTCTGGCACAACTCTGGCACAACTCTGGCACAACTCTGGCACAACTCTGGCACAACTCTGGCACAACTCTGGCAAAAATCTGGCACAACTCTGGCACAACTCTGGCACAACTCTGGCACAACTCTGGCACAACTCTGGCACAACTCTGGCAAAAATCTGGCACAACTCTGGTAAAATTCTGCCACAACTCTGACACAACGTTGGCACAACCTTGGCACAACTGTGGCACAATTCCGGTACATCTCTGGCACTACACTGGCACAACTCTGGCACAAATCTGGCACAACTCTGGCACGACGTGAGCACAACTCTGGCACAACTCTGGCACTACTCTGGCACAAATCTGGCACAACTCTGGCAAAACCCTGGCACAACTCTGGCACTTCTCTGGCACAACTCTGGTACAACTCTAGCAAAACTCTGGAAAAACTCTGGTACAACTCTGGTACAACTCTGGCACAACTCTGGCAAAACTCTGGCACAACTCTGGCACCATTCAAGCACAATTCTGGCACAACTATGGCACAACGCTGGCACTACTCTGAAACAACTCTGGCACAACTCTGACACAACACTGGCACAACTCTGGCACAACTCTGGCACAACTCTGGCACAACTCTGGCACAACTCTGGCACAACTCTGGCACAACTCTGGCACAAATCTGGCACAACTCTGGCACAACTCTGGCACAACGCTGGCACAACTCTGGCACAACTCTGGCACAACTCTCGCACAACTCTGGCACAACTCTCGCACAACTCTGGCACAACTCTCGCACAACTCTGGCACAACTCTCGCACAACTCTGGCACAACTCTCGCACAACTCTGGCACAACTCTCGCACAACTCTGGCACAACTCTCGCACAACTCTGGCACAACTCTCGCACAACTCTGGCACAACTCTCGCACAACTCTGGCACAACTCTCGCACAACTCTGGCACAACTCTCGCACAACTCTGGCACAACTCTCGCACAACTCTGGCACAACTCTCGCACAACTCTGGCACAACTCTCGCACAACTCTGGCACAACTCTCGCACAACTCTGGCACAACTCTCGCACAACTCTGGCACAACTCTCGCACAACTCTGGCACAACTCTCGCACAACTCTGGCACAACTCTCGCACAACTCTGGCACAACTCTCGCACAACTCTGGCACAACTCTCGCACAACTCTGGCACAACTCTCGCACAACTCTGGCACAACTCTCGCACAACTCTGGCACAACTCTCGCACAACTCTGGCACAACTCTCGCACAACTCTGGCACAACTCTCGCACAACTCTGGCACAACTCTCGCACAACTCTGGCACAACTCTCGCACAACTCTGGCACAACTCTCGCACAACTCTGGCACAACTCTCGCACAACTCTGGCACAACTCTCGCACAACTCTGGCACAACTCTCGCACAACTCTGGCACAACTCTCGCACAACTCTGGCACAACTCTCGCACAACTCTGGCACAACTCTCGCACAACTCTGGCACAACTCTCGCACAACTCTGGCACAACTCTCGCACAACTCTGGCACAACTCTCGCACAACTCTGGCACAACTCTCGCACAACTCTGGCACAACTCTCGCACAACTCTGGCACAACTCTCGCACAACTCTGGCACAACTCTCGCACAACTCTGGCACAACTCTCGCACAACTCTGGCACAACTCTCGCACAACTCTGGCACAACTCTCGCACAACTCTGGCACAACTCTCGCACAACTCTGGCACAACTCTCGCACAACTCTGGCACAACTCTCGCACAACTCTGGCACAACTCTCGCACAACTCTGGCACAACTCTCGCACAACTCTGGCACAACTCTCGCACAACTCTGGCACAACTCTCGCACAACTCTGGCACAACTCTCGCACAACTCTGGCACAACTCTCGCACAACTCTGGCACAACTCTCGCACAACTCTGGCACAACTCTCGCACAACTCTGGCACAACTCTCGCACAACTCTGGCACAACTCTCGCACAACTCTGGCACAACTCTCGCACAACTCTGGCACAACTCTCGCACAACTCTGGCACAACTCTCGCACAACTCTGGCACAACTCTCGCACAACTCTGGCACAACTCTCGCACAACTCTGGCACAACTCTCGCACAACTCTGGCACAACTCTCGCACAACTCTGGCACAACTCTCGCACAACTCTGGCACAACTCTCGCACAACTCTGGCACAACTCTCGCACAACTCTGGCACAACTCTCGCACAACTCTGGCACAACTCTCGCACAACTCTGGCACAACTCTCGCACAACTCTGGCACAACTCTCGCACAACTCTGGCACAACTCTGGCACAACTCTGGTACAACTCTGGCACAACTCTGGAACAACTATGGCACAACCATGGCACAACTCTGGCACAATACCGGCACAACTCTGGCACAACTCTGGCACAGCTTTGGCACGACCGTGGCACAACTCTAACACAACTCTAGCAAAACTCTGGCTCAACTCTGGCACATCTCTGGCACAACTCTGGCACAACTCTGGCACAACTCTGGCACAACTCTGGCACAACTCTGGCACAACTCTGGCACAACTCTGGTAAAATTCTAGCACAACTCTGACACAACGTTGGCACAACGTTGGCACAACGTTGGCACAACGTTGGCACAACGTTGGCACAACGTTGGCACAACGTTGGCACAACGTTGGCACAACGTTGGCACAACGTTGGCACAACGTTGGCACAACGTTGGCACAACGTTGGCACAACGTTGGCACAACGTTGGCACAACGTTGGCACAACGTTGGCACAACGTTGGCACAACGTTGGCACAACGTTGGCACAACGTTGGCACAACGTTGGCACAACGTTGGCACAACGTTGGCACAACGTTGGCACAACGTTGGCACAACTCTGGCACAACTCTGGCACAACTCTGGCACAACTCTGGCACCACTCTGGCACAACTCTGGCACAACTCTGGCACAACTCTCGCACAACTCTGGCACAACTCTGGCACAACTCTGGCACAACTCTGGGACAACTCTGGCACACCTCTGGCACAACACTGGTACAACTATCCAACAAATCTGGCACTGCTCTGGCACAACTCTTGCCCAACTCTGGAAAAACTATGGCACAATTCTGGCACAACTATGGCACAACTCTGGCACAACTATGGCACATATCTGGCACAACTCTGGCATAAATCTGGCACAACTCTGGCAAAACTCTGGCACAACTCAGGCACTACTCTGGCACAACTATAGTACAACTCTGGCACAACTTTGGAACAACTCTGGCACAACATTAGCACAACTCTAGCACAACTCTGGCACAACTTCGGCACATCTTTGGCACAACTATGGCACAACACCGGCACAACCATGGCACAACTCAAGCACAACTCTGGCACAACTCTAGCACAACTCTAGCACTACTCTGGCACAACTCTGGCACAACTCTGGCACAACTCTAGCACAGCTCTGGCAAAACTCTGGCACAACTCTGGCACAACTCTGGTACATCTCTGGCACAACTTTGGAACAACCTTGGCACAAATCTGGCACAACTCTGGCACAAATCTGGCACAACTCTAGCAGGACTGTGGAAAAACTCTGGCACAACTCCGGCACGACTCTGGCACAACTCTGACACAACTCTGGCACAACTTTGGCACAACTATGGCACAACTCTGGCACAACTCTGGCACAACTCTGGGAAAACTCTGGCACAACTCTGGCACAACTCTGGGAAAATTCTGGCACAACTCTGGCACAACTCTGGCACAACTCTGGCACAACTCTGGCACAACTCTGGCACAACTCTGGCACAACCCTGGCACAACTCTGGCACAACTCTGGCACAACTCTGGCACAACTCTGGCACA
>SZWC01001497.1:257736-283231 GCA_023375785.1 Penium margaritaceum
TATGGCACAACTCTGGCACAACTCTGGCACTACTCTGGCACATTTCTGGCACAACTCTGGCACAACTATAGCACAACTCCGGCAAAACTTTGGCACAACTCTGGCACAACTCTGGCACAACTCTCGCACAACTCTGGCACAAATTTGGAACAACATTGGCACAACTATGGGACAACCCTGGCACAACTCTGGCACAACTCTGGCACAACTCTGGAAAAACCGTGGCACATCTCTGGCACAACTCTTGCACAAATCTGGCATAACTCTGGCTCAACTCTGGCACAACTGTGGCACAAGTCTGGCACACCTTTGGCCCAACTGTGGCCCAATTCCTGTACATCTCTGGCACAACACTGGCACAACTCTGGCACAAATCTGGTACAACTCTGGCATAACTCTGGCACAACTCTGGCACAACTCTGGCACAACTCTGGCACAAATCTGTAACATCTATGGCGCAAATCTGGCACAAATCTGGCACAACTCCGGCAAAACTCTGGCACAATTCTGGCAATACTCTGTGTCATAAGAATGCAGACACGAGGACAGCAGCAGCATGAGCAAGCAGAAGTATCAGGACATGCAAGGGTAAGTCAACAGAGTGACGTAAGCGAGAGCAGTCCGAGGAGTTAGTTGCGGAGGTTGATAGAGGCTGAGACGTGAGGCGGTCGGGGTAGACAAGTTGATGTGAGAGGGTGCTGGCGAGACGAGTGACGGTTGGGGAAGCGAGAGAGCTGACTGAAGGAGCGAGAGTGACGGAGCGAAGAGCTGAGAGAAGCTGACGAAGACAAGGAATGCGAGGAAAGGGCAGGGCGAAGACACGGCGGCCAGGCCGCGGAACCAAATGGGGAACAGGATGAGTATAACTGTTCTGGTTAAACTGGGAGGGAATGAACATCCTCCTTACATCAATGACAGAATAGGACAAAGCATATGCAACGGCTTCTTGTGCACTAGCCGGACGCGCTTGCGGTCAGACCGCTTATTAGGGGATTGCTCGGTTGGAGTCCCGTTTGGTCGGTGGATGACCGTTAACGGCTATTTGGAAGTGTCACCGAGGTGATTCAAGGCTGGAGCTCAACCATTATCCAGAGTGCCTGGGATATTCAGGCGATAGGAGTTGATGGTGGTCATCTTCTTAATTTTGACACCCCCCGTGAAGATGATCCCTGAAGTGACTTTTTGAGTTGAGGTTTTCCAGGCTTGGTGGACGTGGTGGAAAAGGAAGTTCGGCCAGGGCAGGACGAGGAGGTGGTTCAGGTAGTTGATCCATGGATATCTGGTAGGGAGAGATGGTGCGTAGGTGATGAAGGCAGTGCCCATGGGTGCATCATTGGTTAATGCTGCGGAAGGCATTGTTCAGTGGGTCGGTTCCTGAGCGATGGCTTTCCAGAATGTCGTGAAACGTCGTGTCGGTGGTGAGATAGAGGATTCCAAGAATCAGTTCTTCGACTTCGAACCAGTGATTCCAGTAGTGCTCCAGAGATGACGTGGTGGAGAAGTCGGTTTGCATTTGTCCCGTTAACGGTTGGAAGCGGAGAACTTCAATCACATTGCTGTGATCAATGGCGATGGTTTGAATCATACCCTCCCAGATGGGTCTCCACTCTAAAAGGTTGTGTTGACCGAGTTCGTTGAAGTGAAGGATGCGTGAGGGTTTTACGACAGAGCTCACTGATGCAAGTATCTCACTAACCCAGTGTGTCATGTCGAGGGGCTGATGTTGAGAGGAGGGATGAAAAGTAGTTGTTAGTCCCGACGGCTGATGAGATGGAGCATTTGATGCCGAACAACACAGAGACCAATGTTTTGTTGATCAGACGATGAAGGTTAAGTAGGGAGGTTCGAGCGGCAAGGTGAGAACATGTCACTATGAGGTGGGTGATGCGACCAAGCAGATTTTTGTGCAGAGTGATGCTGAGGGCGGAGGAAAGAGTGGCGAATGATTGGTGATTGGGAGGATGCAGGGGTGAAACCACGTGCACTTGTGAAGTTTCGGCGTGGGTGCAGATCGTCACGACTTGAGCGATGCGACCGGGCGGGCTATTGTGCTGAGCTGAGGATGATGCGGGTGACTGAGAAGCGATTGATGATAGAGTGGGTGCAAGGGCGAAACGTCTTGCGCTGCTGAAATAGGGGTGTAGGATGCGACAAGGGGAAGGCAGGTGCCAACGCGCCACGAGAAATCTGCTGCCGGTGTGGGTGCAGGCTGCTGCGAAGCAGGTAGCTAGCTCGTGCAGATCCTTGCGCTGGTCACAGATGCTGATGATGATTGCTGATGAGAAAGCGAAAGTTGATGATTATGACAGAGTGGACGCAGGGGCGAGCCGTGTGCATTGAAGGAAGTTTTGACGTGGGCGCAGGTCGTCGTGGAACAGGCGATGCGACCGGGCGGATCCTTGTGCCGAGCTGAAAGCGATGCGGAAGCGGAGGAGGCAATTGATGAATGAGCGGGCGCAGGGGTAGAACCACGTGCGCTGATAGATGATGCTGATGAAGATGATTGATACGAGGATGGTACGGAGGATATTGATGATAGAGAGGCTGAAGGACGGCAGATGACGATGAGGTGAGAAAGGTGGATGGTGTGAGGAGGATGAGGAGGCCTATGCCTAACAGAAGAGAATGTTGTGGAGAATGATGTACGAGGAGGATGGCAGAACGCGGGGTAAGCGGAGAGACACGACGCGGCAAAGAGGTAGAGCGTTACAACCACTTATTTTGCTTTCAGGAGAGTGACGGCTTGTTCCCCAGTTGGCTCGGAAATGGGAGCAGGAAGAGTGGTGGTGTCCGATATCCTCTCAGCTGGGGGAAAGTTGGTTGCGACAGAGGGAGTCCAGCAGTGGGCAGAGCCACTGCTCCACTGATGTCAGGAGAGTGATGGCTTGTTCCCCAGTTGGCTCGGAAATGGGAGCAGGAAGACTGGTGGTGTCCGATATCCTGATGGCGGTAGTTTGGCTGCAGCTGTTTGACGGAGCAAGAGGGCGACGCAAGAATGTGGCTCGAGATGAAGGACGTAAGCTGACAGAGGATGACGGGAAGGAAGTGGCAGATGGGTCTGATGAGGAAAGAGGTGATAGGAGGAGGTGCTTGTGGTGGCAGAGGCGATGAGGGGCAGTGGATGGTAGATGGCAGGAAGCTTCTTGGTAGTTGACGGCAGGCGACGGCTCGAGAGGTGCTTGCGGCTGATGTGAGCGACAAGTCACCGGTTGTTAGCCGCGGGCGCGGAAACGGGTGCAAGACTTTCTTAGGATGACAATGCATTTCTTCAGCACGAGAACTCGTTAGGCAGTACTGCTCATGTCAGCTGCGAGCAAAGCGGTGAGGCGCGAGACGAAAGTAGCGGCGGCAGAAGATTGCAGGTGGAAGCGATGGAGGCAGGATGTCAGCAGAGCGGTGACGCAGTCACAGGGCACCAGGTGATGTTGCCTGAAGCTCGGGACTGAGTTCGGGACTAGGATCGGGACTAGGATCGGGACTGGGATCGGGACTGAGTTCGGGACTGGGATCGGGACTGGGATCGGGATTGGGAGCGGGACTGGGACCAGGACTGGGATCGGGACTAGGATCGGGACTTCGATCGGGACTTGCATCGGGACTGGGATCGGGAGTTATGTCCGCAACAAGGGAATGACTAGGGCACAACTAGGACGCAAGTAGGGCGCAAGTAGGATGCAAGTAGGGCGCAACTATGGTGCAACTAGGGCTTGACTAGGGTGCAAGTAGGGTGCACATAGGGTTCAAGTAGGGCGCAACTAGAACACTACTTGGGCGCAACTAGGACGCAAGTAGGGCACAAGTGGGGCGCAACTAGGACGCAACTAGTGCGCAACTAGGGTGCAAGTAGGGCGCAAGTAGGGCGTAACTATGATGTAAATAGGACACAATGAGGGCACAACTAGCACGCAACTAGGGCATAGCTAGTGCCGAACTGAGACGCAACCAGGACGCAACTTGGGCGCAACTAGGACGCAAGTAGGACGCAACTTGGGCACAAGTAGGGTGCAAGTATGGCACAATTAGGTACAACTAGGATGCAACTAGGGCGCAACTATGGTGTAGCTAGTACCCAGCTGCGACGCGACTAGGGCGCAAGTAGGGCACAACTAGGACGCAAGTAGGGCGTAACTAGGGAGCAATAGGGTGCAAGTATGATGCAAGTAGTGTGTAACGAAGGCATAACTAGGGCACAACCAGGGCGCAACTAGGGCGCAAGTATGGCGCAAGTAGGGCGCAAGTAGGGCACAAGTAGGGCGCAACTAGGATGCAACCAGGTACAAGTAGGGCGCAAGTAGGACGCAAGTATGGTGCAACTGGGGCGCAAGTATGACGCAACTAGGGTGCAAACAGGGCGCAACTAGGCGCAACTACAGTGCAACTAGGGCGCAAGTAGGAGGCAACTAGGGCACAACTGGGGCACAACAAGGACACAACTAGGATGTAACTAGAGCGTAGCTACTGCCCAATTGAGGCACAACTAGGGCGCAACTAGGCGCAACTACAGTGCAACTAGGGCGCAAGTAGGAGGCAACTAGGGCACAACTGGGGCACAACAAGGACACAACTAGGATGTAACTAGAGCGTAGCTACTGCCCAATTGAGGCGCAACTCAGAAGTAACTAGGGCACAAGTCCGGTGCAACTTGGGTGCAAGTAGGGCGTAAGTAGGGCGCAAGTAGGACGCAACCAGGGTGCAACTAGGGCGCAACTAGGACGTAGCTACTGCCCAATTGAGGCACAACTAGGGCGCAATAAGGACGCAAGTAGGGCGCAAATAGGGCGCAAGTAGGGCGCAACTATGGTACAAGTAGGGCACAAATACGGTGCAACTAGGGCAACTAGAGTGCTAGTAGGACGCAAGTAGGGCACAAGTAGGATGCAAGTAGAGCGCATGTAGGGCGCAAGTCTATGTTGCTATCGACTCTCGACCCTGCGTGCTAGGTCGAGGGTCCGCGTGTCGACCTCGACCTGGTGTCGAGGTGAACAACGCATCCCCCCCCTCCCCCCGCCAATACTTAGCACATTTTTATGTCGCGCTTTCTTCTGCAGCGGACTTCAAAACCCATTTTTCTGCTGTTAATGAGGCCCTGCAAACTGCAAACGGTTCGCCGGCAAACCTGGTCTGTCATCCCCTCCCTTTTTTCTTTTCTTCTGTCAACCGCTAAATGGTGCACACTTGACGGTAGAGGATGGATGGAAGAGGATGGACGGTAGATGATGGACGATAGAGGCTGGACTGCTGACCTTGGACAGCAGATGCGCTAGACGCTGGACAATAGACGCGCTAGACGCTGGACAGTAGACGCGCTAGACGCTAGACAGCAGACGTCCTAGACGCGGGACAACAGACACGGTGATGGTGGACAGTAGACGCGGTGACGGTGGACGAAAAACGGTGGACAAAAGCTGTTGAACACGAGCGGCAATATTTTATCTGTCACATGTGGCGGCAGGGAGCCTCTCGTGACCTATCCTTTTTTTTCGGGGTTGGGGACTGGCGCCAAAGCAAGATAGGCCAAGGACCTGGGAAAAGTACAATCAACAGATTAAAGGCTGTGATGCTATAAGTTACATGAGGAGTGAATGGAAACAAAATCTGTGGGTGGATTTGAATCAGGAACATGAAACGTGACATGAATGCCAAGTTTCGGGTCAAGTAGGGCGCAACTAGGGCGCAACTAGGGTACAACTAGGGCGTAGCTAGTGTCCAACTGAGGCGCAACTAGGGCGCAAGTACGGTGCAAGTAGGGCGCAAGTAGGGTGCAACTAGTGTGCAACTAGGGCGCAACTAGGGCGGAACTAGGGCGCAACTAGGATGCAACTAGGGCGCAACTAGGGTGCAAGTAGGGCGCAACTAGGGTGCAACTAGGGCACAAGTAGGATGCAAGTAAGACGCAACTAGGGCGCAACCAGGGCACAACTAGGGCGTAGCTAGTGCCCAACTGAGGCGCAACGAGGGTGCAAGTAGGGCGCAACTAGGGTGCAACTAGGGCACAAGTAGGATGCAAGTAAGACGCAACTAGGGCGCAACCAGGGCACAACTAGGGCGTAGCTAGTGCCCAACTGAGGCGCAACGAGGGTGCAAGAAGGGCGCAACTAGGGCGCAACTAGGATGCAACTAGGGCGCAAGAAGAACGCAACTAGGGCGCAAATATGGTGCAAGTAGGGCGCAAGTAGGGCACAACTAGGGCACAACTAAGGCGCAACTAGGGCGCAACTAGGGCGCAACTAGGATGCAACTAGGGCGCAAGAAGAACGCAACTAGGGCGCAAATATGGTGCAAGTAGGGCGCAAGTAGGGCACAACTAGGGCACAACTAAGGCGCAACTAGGGCACCACTAGGGGGCAAGTATGTCGCAACTAGGGCGCAACTAGGGTGCAACTAGGGCGCAACTAGGGCGAAACTAGGACGCAACTAGGGCACAACTAGGGCGCAACTATGGTGCAACTAGGGTGTAAATAGGACGCAACTAGGGCGTAACTAGGGCGCAACTAGGGCGCAACTAGGGCACAACTAGGGTGCAACTAGGGCGCAACTAGGGCGCAACTAGGGCACAACTAGGGCGCAATGAATGCGCAACGAGGATGCAACGAGGGTGCAATGAGGGCGCAACTAGGGTGAAACTAGGGCACAACTAGGGCGCAACTAGCGAACAACCTGGGCGCAACTAGGGTGTAACTAGTTTGCAAGTTGGGCGCAACTAGGACGCAACTTAGGCGCAACTTGGGCGCAAGTATGGTGCAACTAGAGCACAACTAGAGCGCAACTAGGGCGCAACTAGGGTGTAACTAGTTTGCAAGTTGGGCGCAACTAGGACGCAACTTAGGCGCAACTTGGGCGCAAGTATGGTGCAACTAGAGCACAACTAGAGCGCAACTAGGGCGCAACAAGGGTGCAAGTAGGGTACAACCAGGGCGCAACTAGATCACAACTAGGGCACAAATAGGGCGCAACTAGGACGCAACTAGGGTGCAACTAGTGCGCAAGTTCAGCGCAAATATGGCGCAACTAAGGCGCAACTAGCGCGAAAGTAGGGCACAAGTAGGACGTAACTAGGGAGCAACTAGGGCACAACTAGGGCATAGCTAGTGTCCAACTAAGGCACAACTAGGGTGCAAGTAGGGTGCGAGTAGGTCGCAAGTAGGGTGCAATAAGGGCGCATGTAGGGTGCAAATAGGGTGCAACTAGGGCGCAACTAGGGCGCAAGTAGGGCGCGACTAGGGCGCAACTAGGGCGCAACTAGGGCGCAACTAGGGCGTAACTAGGGCGGAACAAGGGCGTGACTAGGGCGCAACTAGGGCGCAACAAGGGCGCAACTAGGGCGCAACTAGGGCGCAACTAGAGCGCAACTAGGGCGCAACTAGCGCGCAACTAGGGCGCAACTAGGGCGCAGCTAGGGCACAATTGAGGCGCAACTGGGGGCAACTAGGGCGCAACTAGGGCGTAACTAGGGTGCAACTAGGGTGCAACAAGGACGCAACTAGGGTGTAACTAGGGCGCAACTAGGGTGCAACTAGGGCGCAACTAGGGCGCATCTAGGACGCAACTAGGGTGCAACTATTGTACAAGTTGGGTGCAACTATGACGCAACTAAGGCGCAATTAGGGCGCAACTAGGGTGCAACTAGGGCGCAACTAGGGCGCATCTAGGACGCAACTAGGGTGCAACTATTGTACAAGTTGGGTGCAACTATGACGCAACTAAGGCGCAATTAGGGCGCAAATAGGAAGAAACTAAGGGTGCAACTAGGGGACAACCAGGGCGTAGTTAGTGCCCAACTGAGGCGCAAGTAGGGCGCAAGTAGCGGCCAGTAGGGTGTAAGTAGGGCACAACTAGGGCGCAACCAGGGCGCAACTAGGACGCAACTAGGACGCAACTAGTGCGTAACTAGGATGCAACTAAGGTGAAAGTAGGACACAACTAGGGCACAACTAGGGCACCCGGGCGCAACTAGGGCGCAACTAGGGGGCAACAAGGGTGCAACTAGGGCGCAACTATGACGCAACTAGGGCACAACTAGGATGCAATTAGGGTGCAACTAGGGCGCAACTAGGGTGCAACTAGTGCGCAACTAGGGCGCAACTAGGGTGCGACTAGGGCGCGACTAGGTCGCGACTTGGGCACAGCTAGGGCGCAACTAGGGCGCAGCTAGGACGCAACTAGGGCGCAAATAGGGCGCAACTGTGGGCAACTAGGGCGCAACTAGGGTGCAACTAGGGCGCAACTAGGGCACAACTAGGGCGCAACTAGGGCGCAACTAGGGCGCAACTAGGGTGCAACTAGTGTGCAAATAGGACGCAACTAGCGCGCGGCTAGGGGGCGACTTGGGCGCAACTAGGGCGTAAAAAAGGCACAACTAGGGCGCAACTAGGGGGCAATTAGGGCGCAACTGGGGGAAACTGGGGCGCAACTAGGGCCCAACTAGGGCGCAACTAGGGCGCAACGATGGCATAACGAGGGCGCAACTAGGGTGCAAATAGGAGGCAACTAGGGCGCAACTAGGGCGCAACTAGGGCGCAACAAGGGGGAAACTAGGGCTCAACTAGGGTGTAACTTGTGTGCAAGTTGGGCGCAACTAGGGCGCAACTAAGGCGCAACTAGGGCGCAAGTATGAAGCAACTAAGGACGCAAATAGGGGACAACTAGGGTGTACCTAGTGTCCAACTGAGACGCAACTAGGGCGCAAGTAGGCGCCAGTAGGACGCAAGTGGGGTGCAACTAGGGTGCAACTAGGGTGCAACTAGGACACAACTAGGGTGTAACTAGTGCGTAAGTAGGATGCAACTAGGGTGCAACTAGGGCGTCCGGGCGCAACTAGGACGCAACTAGGGGGCAACTAGGGCGCAACAAGGGCGCAACTAGGATGCAACTAGGGCACGACTAGGGCGCAACTAGGGCACCACTAGGGCGCAACAAGGGTGCAACTAGTGCGCAACTAGGGCGCAACTAGGGCGCGACTAAGGTGTGACTAGGGCGCGACTTGGACGCAACTAGGGTGTAACTAGGGCACAACTAGGGCGCAACTAGGGTGCAATTAGGGCACAACTGGGGACAACTAGGGCGCAACTAGGGCACAACTAGGGCGCATCTAGGGCACAACTAGGGCGCAACTAGGCCGCAACTAGTGCACAACTAGGGTGCAACTAGTGGGCAACTAGGGCGTAACCAGGGCGCGACTAGGGTGCGACTATGGTGCGACTTGGGCGCAACTAGGGCACAACTAGGGGGCAACTAGGGCGCAACTAGGATGCAACTGGGGGCAACTAGGGCGCAACTAGGGCGCAACTAGGACACAACTAGGGCGCAACTATGGCGCAACTAGGGCGCAACTAGGGCGCAACTAGGGCGCAACTAGGGCGCAACTAGGGTGCAACTAGGGCGCAACTAGGGCGCAACTAGGGAACAACTAGGGCGCAACTAGGGTGCAACTAAGGCGCAACTAGGACGCAAATAGAGTACAAATAGGACGCAACTACGGCGCAACTATGGTACAACCAGGGCGCAGCTAGTGCCCAACTGAGGCGCAACTAGGGCGCAAGTACGGTGCAAGTAGGGCGCAAGTAGGTTGCAACTTGTGCGCAACCAGGATGCAACTAGGGCGCAACTAGGGTGCAACTAGGGTGCAACTAGGACGCAACTAGGGTGCAAGTAGGGCACAACTAGGGTGCAACTTGGGCGCAAGTAGGGCGCATGTAAGACGCAACTAAGGCACAACTAGGGCACAATTAGGACGTAGCTAGTGCCCAACTGAGGCGCAACTAGGGCGCAACTAGGGTGCAAGTAGGGCACAACTCGTAATCAACTTGGGCGCAAGTAGGGCGCATGTAAGACGCAACTAAGGCACAACTAGGGCACAATTAGGACGTAGCTAGTGCCCAACTGAGGCGCAACTAAGGCGCAAGTACGGCGCCAGTAGGGTGTGAGTAGGGTGCAATAATGGCACGAGAAGGGCGCAACTAGGGTGCAACAAGGGTGCAACTAGGGTGCAAGTAGGGCGCAAGTAGGGCGCAACTAGGGCACAACTAAGGAGCAACAAGGGCGTAACTAGGGCACAACTAGGGCGCAAGTAGGGCGCCAGTAGGGTGCAAGTAGGGCGCTACAAGGACGCAAATATGGTGCAAGTAGGGCGCAAATAGGGTGCTAGTAGGGTGTAAGTAGGGTAGGATAAGTGCGCGAGAAGGGCGCAACTAGGGTGCAACTAAGACGCAACTAGGGTGGAAGTAGGACGCAACTAGGGCACAAGTAGAGCACAAATGAACACCTTGTCGCAAATCAAAGCCTTGCTATAGTTCAAAGACGTGTCACATAACAACACCTTGTTGCATATCAATTACTTGTTTCAAATCATGATCTTGTCCCAAACCATGAGCTTGTTGCAAATCAAGACCTTTTGGCAACTCAACACCTTGTTGCAAATCAACACAGTGTGGCAAATCAATGCCTTGTCGCAAATCAACACATTGTCACAAATCAAAACCCTGTCACAAATCAACAACCTGTGGCAAATCAACAGCCTGTCACAACTCAATACCCTGTCGTAAATCAACACTCTGTCACAAATAAATACCTTGTTACAAATCAACACCTGTCACAAATCAACACCCAGTCGCAAATCAACACCTTATCGCAAATCAACGCCCTGTTCCAAGTCAACACCCTGTCACAAATCAACACATTGTTGCAAATCAACCTATGTTCTGTTCTGACTCCGACATGATCTATCCGACTTGGCCGACTCAAGTCGGCCAAGTCCACCTTTCGACTAGAGTAGATAGCGGGCGACTTCGTCAGCATGCAGCTGTGCCACATGGAAATCACTTGTCTTCCAAATTCCCTTAAAAACATGCATCCTTGCACGTACAACACTTGGACATGTTTTGTGACAGCGACCATGTTTTGTACTAACATTCAAGGAAAGCAAGCCAGTTCCCCGAGGCCCGCCCTGGCTTCCACACTTTTCCGGATAGCAACTTAACTGACTTGGAGTAGGCAGTCTCCGACTCTACTCTCCGACTGCCGGACTTCCCGACTTGGCGGGCAAGTAGGAGTAAAACNAACTAGGGCGCAACTAGGGCGCAACTAGGGCGCAACTAGGGCGCAACTAGGGAACAACTAGGGCGCAACTAGGGTGCAACTAAGGCGCAACTAGGACGCAAATAGAGTACAAATAGGACGCATCTACGGCGCAACTATGGTACAACCAGGGCGCAGCTAGTGCCCAACTGAGGCGCAACTAGGGCGCAAGTACGGTGCAAGTAGGGCGCAAGTAGGTTGCAACTTGTGCGCAACCAGGATGCAACTAGGGCGCAACTAGGGTGCAACTAGGGCGCAACTAGGGCGCAACTAGGGCGCAACTAGNTGTGCCACATGGAAATCACTTGTCTTCCAAATTCCCTTAAAAACATGCATCCTTGCACGTACAACACTTGGACATGTTTTGTGACAGCGACCATGTTTTGTACTAACATTCAAGGAAAGCAAGCCAGTTCCCCGAGGCCCGCCCTGGCTTCCACACTTTTCCGGATAGCAACTTAACTGACTTGGAGTAGGCAGTCTCCGACTCTACTCTCCGACTGCCGGACTTCCCGACTTGGCGGGCAAGTAGGAGTAAAACATATAATTCAACACCTTGTCGCAAATAAAAACCTTGTCGCAAATCAACTAGGATGTAACTAGGGCGCAACTAGGGCACAACTAGCGCGCAACTAGGGCGTAGCTAGTGCCGAACTGAGACGCAACCAGGACGCAACTTGGGCGCAACTAGGGCGCAAGTAGGGCGCAACTAGGGCACAAGTAGGGCGCAAGTAGGGCACAATTAGGCACAACTAGGGTGCAACTAGGGCGCAACTAGGGTGTAGCTAGTGCCCAGCTGCGACGCAACTAGGGCGTAAGTAGGGTACAACTAGGGCGCAAGTAGGGCGCAAATAGGGAGCAATAGGGTACAAGTATGACGCAAGTAGTGCGTAACGAAAGCACATCTAGCTCGCAAGTAGGGCGCAAGTAGGGCCCAAGTAGGGCGCGAGTAGGGCGCAAGTAGGGCACAAGTAGGGCGCAATTATGGTGCAACTAGGACGCAACTGGGGCACAAGTAGGGCGCAAGTAGGACGCAAGTAGGGTGCAACTAGGGCGCAACTATGACGCAACTAGGGTGCAAGCAGGACGCAACTAGGGCGCAACTACGGTGCAACTAGGGCGCTAGTAGGATGCAACTAGGGCGCAACTGGGGCACAACAAGGAAACAACTAGGATGCAACTAGAGCGTAGCTACTGTCCAATTGAGGCGCAACTTGGACATAACTAGGACGCAAGTCCGGTGCAACTAGGGTGCAAGTAGGGCGCAAGTAGGGCGCAAGTAGGGCGCAAGTAGGGCACAAGTAGGGCGGAAGTAGGACGCAACCAGGGTGCAACTTGGGTGCAACTAGGGCGTAGCTAGTGCCCAATTGATGCACAACTAGGGCACAACAAGGGCGTAAGTAGGGCACAAATAGGGCGCAAGTAGGATGCAACTACCCTACTGATCTTTGATTTCGTTTTTTTTTCAAAATTGCTAATTGTGTGTTCCATGATTTCGAACACAGTTTTTGATGCTTTAGTTATTTAGGTAGTTCTTAGACTTTCGTTGAACGGAAATGTCCGATCGTTGAATCCAACGAACAGTCTCAAATCCGAGCAGGAGCGACGATGAATCCTCGTCGAGCGGGCGTCTGACCACAGCGGATGTGGCGAAAAAACATCCGCTCGCTGTCTGAGAGGTCTGACCTGTCAGTTTTCCACGTCAGACAGGCCAGACAGCGCGTCAGTGGAGTTCGCGACAGCGTACTCAGAGCATGAACTATGAATGTTTGGAGACTTTTGGTGTTTTTTTTGCTCGCAGAACCCGGATCGTGAACAAATATTCCTTCAGGCCCCCTAAAGTAATTATTTAAGTGGTACCTAGTCAATTCGTTAAAAAAAAACGTTCATGAAGAATCACCAAAAAAATATTCGTAATCGAAATCCAAGATCAGTAGGGTATGGCGCAAGTAGGGAGCAAATATGGTGCAACTAGGACGCAATTAGGGCGCAACTAGAGCGCAACTAGGGCGCAACTAGGCCACAACTAAGGCGCAACTAGGGCGCAAGTAGGGCGCAAGTAGGGCGCAAGTAGGGCGCAAGTAGGGCGCAAGTAGGGCGCAAGTAGGGCGCAAGTAGGGCGCAAGTAGGGCGCAAGTAGGGCGCAAGTAGGGCGCAAGTAGGGCGCAAGTAGGGCGCAAGTAGGGCGCAAGTAGGGCGCAAGTAGGGCGCAAGTAGGGCGCAAGTAGGGCGCAAGTAGGGCGCAAGTAGGGCGCAAGTAGGGCGCAAGTAGGGCGCAAGTAGGGCGCAAGTAGGGCGCAAGTAGGGCGCAAGTAGGGCGCAAGTAGGGCGCAAGTAGGGCGCAAGTAGGGCGCAAGTAGGGCGCAAGTAGGGCGCAAGTAGGGCGCAAGTAGGGCGCAAGTAGGGCGCAAGTAGGGCGCAAGTAGGGCGCAAGTAGGGCGCAAGTAGGGCGCAAGTAGGGCGCAAGTAGGGCGCAAGTAGGGCGCAAGTAGGGCGCAAGTAGGGCGCAAGTAGGGCGCAAGTAGGGCGCAAGTAGGGCGCAAGTAGGGCGCAAGTAGGGCGCAAGTAGGGCGCAAGTAGGGCGCAAGTAGGGCGCAAGTAGGGCGCAAGTAGGGCGCAAGTAGGGCGCAAGTAGGGCGCAAGTAGGGCGCAAGTAGGGCGCAAGTAGGGCGCAAGTAGGGCGCAAGTAGGGCGCAAGTAGGGCGCAAGTAGGGCGCAAGTAGGGCGCAAGTAGGGCGCAAGTAGGGCGCAAGTAGGGCGCAAGTAGGGCGCAAGTAGGGCGCAAGTAGGGCGCAAGTAGGGCGCAAGTAGGGCGCAAGTAGGGCGCAAGTAGGGCGCAAGTAGGGCGCAAGTAGGGCGCAAGTAGGGCGCAAGTAGGGCGCAAGTAGGGCGCAAGTAGGGCGCAAGTAGGGCGCAAGTAGGGCGCAAGTAGGGCGCAAGTAGGGCGCAAGTAGGGCGCAAGTAGGGCGCAAGTAGGGCGCAAGTAGGGCGCAAGTAGGGCGCAACTAGGGTGCAACTAGGGCGCAACTAGCGTGCAACTAGGGCACAACCGGGGCGCAATGAGGGTGCAACTAGTTTGCAAGTTAGGCGCAACTAGGGCGCAACTTAGGCGCAACTTGGGCGCAAGTAGGGTGCAACTAGAGCGCAACTAGAGCGCAACTAGGGCACAACTAGGACGCAAGAAGGGTGCAACCAGGGCACAACTAGATCGCAACTAGGGCACAACTAGGGCTCAACTAGGGCGCAACTAGGGTGCAACTAGGGCGCAAGTAGGGTGCAACTAGGGCGCAACTAGGGCGTAGCTAGTGCGCAACAAAGGCACAACTAGGGTGCAAGTAGGATGCCAATAGGTCGCAAGTAGGGTGCAATGAGGGCGCAAGTAGGGTGCAACTAGGGTGCAACTAGGGCGCAACTAGGGCACAATTAGGGCGCGACTAGGGCGCAGATATGGCGCAACTAGGGTGCAACTAGGGCGCAACTAGGGCGCAACTAGGGCGTAACTAAGGCGTAAATAGGTGGCAACAAGGGCGAAACTATGGTGCAGCTAGGGTGCAACTAGGGCACAACTAGGGCGCAACAAGGGTACAACTAAGGCGCGACTAGGGCGCAACTAGGGTGAAACTAGGGCGCAAGTAGGACGCAAGTAGGGCACAAGTATGGTGCAACTACAGCGCAAGTGGGGCACAACTAGGACGTAACTAGGGTGCAACTAGGGCGCAACGAGGGAGCAACGAGGGCGTAACAAGGGCGCAACAAGGGTGCAACTAGGGCGCAACTAGGGCGCAACTAGGACGCCACTCGGACGCAACTAGGGCGCAACTAGGGCGCAACTAGGGCGCAACTAGGGTGCAACTAGGCCGCAACTAGGGCGCAACTAAGGCGCAACTAGGCCGCAACAAAGGCACAACTAGGGCACAAGTAGGGCACAAGTAGGACGCAACTAGGGAGCAACTAGGGTACAACTAAAGCATAGCTAGTGTGCAACTGAGGCGCAACTAGGGCGCAAGTAGGGTGCCAATAGGGCGTAAGTATTGTGTAACAAGGACGCAAGAATGGTGCAACTAGGGCGCAACTAGGATGCATCTAGGGCGCAAGTAGGGCCTACTAGGGCGTGACTAGGACGCAAGTAGGGCGCAGGTAGGGTGCAACTAGGGCACACCTAAGGCGCAACTAGGGTGCAACTAGGGCACACCTAGGGCGCAACTAGGGCGCAACTAGGTCGCAACTAGGGCGCAACTAGGGCATAAATAGGGCGCAACTAGGGCGCAACTAGGGCGCAACTAGGGTGCAACTAGGGCACAACAAGGGTGCAACGAGGGCGCAACTAGGATGCAAACAACTAGGGCACAACTAGGGTGCAACTGGGGCGCAACTAGGGCGTAACTAGGGCGTAACTAGGGTGCAACTAGTGTGCAAGTTGGGCGCAACTAGGGCGTAACTAAGGCGCAACTAGGGCACAAGTAGGACACAACTAGGGCGCAACTAGGGGACAACTAGGGCATAGCTAGTCCCCAACTGAGGCGTAACTAGGGCACAAGTAGGCGCCAGAAGGGCGCAAATAGGATGCAACTAGGGTGCAACTAGGGCGCAACTTGGACGCAACTAGGGCGCAACTAGTGCGCAACTAGGGTACACCTAGGGTGCAAGTAGGGCGCAAATAGGGTGCAACTAGGGCGCCCGGGCACAACAAGGGTGAAACTAAGGGGCAACTAGGGCGCAACTAGGACGCAACTAGGACGCAACTAGGGCAAAACTAGGGCGCAACTAGGGGGCAACTAGGGCGTAACTAGGGTGCAACTAGTGCGCAGCTAGGGCGCACATAGGACACGACTAGGGCGCGACTAGGGCGCAACTTGGGTGCAACTAGGGCGCGACTAGGGCGCACCCCTGGCACAACTCGGCACAACTTTGGCACAACTCTGGCACAACTCGGCACAACTCTGGCACAGCTCTCGCACAACTCTGGCACAAATCTGGCACATCTCTGGCACAAGTCTGGCTCAACTCTGGCACAACTCTGGCACAGCACTGGCACAACTCTGGCACATCTCTGGCACTAGTCTCGCACAACTCTGGCATAACTCTGGCACAACTCCGAAACAACTCTGGCACAACTCTGGCACAACTCTGGCACAACTCTGGCACAACTCAGGCACAACTCTGGCACAACTCTGGCACAACTCTGACACAACTCTTGAACAACTCTGGCACAACTCTGGCACATGTTATGCACAACTCTTGCACAGCTCTGGCAGAAATCTGGCACAACATTAAAAGAACTCTGGCACAACACAGGCACAACTCTGGCACAACTCTGGCACAACTCTGGCACAACTCTCACACAACTCTCACACAACTTTGGCACAACTCTGGCACAACTCTCGCACAACTCTGGCACAACTATGGTACAACTCTGGAACTACTCTGGAACAACTCTGGCACTACTCTGGCACAACTATGGCACAACTCTGGCACAACTCTAGCACAAGTCTGGCACAAGTCTAGCGTAAATCTGGCACAAGTCTGGCACGAATCTGTGCACAACACTGGCACAACTCTGGCACAACTTTGGCACAACTCTGGCACAAATTTTGCACAACTATGGCACAACTCTGGCACAACTCTGGTACAACCTTGGCACAACTCTGGCACAACTCTGGCACAAGTCTGGCTCAACTCTGGCACAACTATGGCACAACTCTGGCACAACTATGGCACAACTCTGGCACAACTCTGACACAACTCTGGCACGACCCTGGCACGACTCTGGCACAACTCGGCACAACTCTGGCACAACTCTGGCACAAATATGGCTCAACTCTGGCACCACTCTGGCACAACTCTGGCACAACTCTGGCACAGCTCTGGCAAAACTCTGGCACAACTGTGGCACAACTCTGGCACAGCTCTGGCAAAACTCTGGCACAACTGTGGCACAACTCTGGCACAGCTCTGGCAAAACTCTGGCACAACTGTGGCACAACTCTGGCACAGCTCTGGCAAAACTCTGGCACAACTGTGGCACAACTCTGGCACAGCTCTGGCAAAACTCTGGCACAACTGTGGCACAACTCTGGCACAGCTCTGGCAAAACTCTGGCACAACTGTGGCACAACTCTGGCACAGCTCTGGCAAAACTCTGGCACAACTGTGGCACAACTCTGGCACAGCTCTGGCAAAACTCTGGCACAACTGTGGCACAACTCTGGCACAACTCTGACACAACTCTAGCACAACTCTGGCACAACTCTGGCACAACTCTGGTACAACTCTGGCACAACTCTGGCACTACTCTGGCACAACTCTGGCACAACTCTGGCACAACTCTAGCACAAGTCTGGCACAAGTCTGGCACAACTCTGGCACAACTCTGGCACGAATCTAGCACAACACTGGCACAATTATGGCACAACTCTGGCACAACTCTGGAACAACTCTGGCACGACTTTTGCACAACCCTGGCACAACTCTGGCACAACTCTGGTACAACTGTGGCACAACTCTAGCACAACTCTGGCACAACTCTGGCACAACTTGAGCACAACTCTGGCACAACTCTGGCACTACTCTGGCACAACTCTGGCACAACTCTGGCACATTTCTGGCACAACTCTGGCACAACTCTTGCACAAATCTGGCACAAGTCTGGCATAACTCTGGCACAACTATTGCAGGAATCTGGCACAAATCTGGCACAACTCTGGCACAACTCTGGCACAACTCTGGCACAACTCTGGCACAACATTGGCACAGCTCTTGCACAACTCTAACACAAATCTGGCACAACTCTGGAAGACCTCTGGCACAACACTGGCAGGACTCTGGCACCACACTGGCACGACTCTGGCACAACTCTGGCACAACTATGGCACAACTCTCGCAAAACTTTGGCACAACTCTGGCCCAACTCTGGCACAACTCTGGCACAACTCTGAAACAACTATGGTACAACTCTGGCACAACTCTGGCACTACTCTGGCACAACTCTGGCACAACTCTGGCACGACTTTTGCACAGCCCTGGCACAACTCTGGCACAACTCTGGCGCTACTCTGGCACAACTCGGCGCAAATCTGGCAAAAGTCTGGCACGACTATGGCACAACTCGGCACAACTCTGGCACGACTTTGGCACAACTCTCGCACAGCTTTGGCACAACTCTCGCACAGCTTTGGCACAACTCTCGCACAGCTTTGGCACAACTCTCGCACAGCTTTGGCACAACTCTCGCACAGCTTTGGCACAACTCTCGCACAGCTTTGGCACAACTCTCGCACAGCTTTGGCACAACTCTCGCACAGCTTTGGCACAACTCTCGCACAGCTTTGGCACAACTCTCGCACAGCTTTGGCACAACTCTCGCACAGCTTTGGCACAACTCTCGCACAGCTTTGGCACAACTCTCGCACAGCTTTGGCACAACTCTCGCACAGCTTTGGCACAACTCTCGCACAGCTTTGGCACAACTCTCGCACAGCTTTGGCACAACTCTCGCACAGCTTTGGCACAACTCTCGCACAGCTTTGGCACAACTCTCGCACAGCTTTGGCACAACTCTCGCACAGCTTTGGCACAACTCTCGCACAGCTTTGGCACAACTCTCGCACAGCTTTGGCACAACTCTCGCACAGCTTTGGCACAACTCTCGCACAGCTTTGGCACAACTCTCGCACAGCTTTGGCACAACTCTCGCACAGCTTTGGCACAACTCTCGCACAGCTTTGGCACAACTCTCGCACAGCTTTGGCACAACTCTCGCACAGCTTTGGCACAACTCTCGCACAGCTTTGGCACAACTCTCGCACAGCTTTGGCACAACTCTCGCACAGCTTTGGCACAACTCTCGCACAGCTTTGGCACAACTCTCGCACAGCTTTGGCACAACTCTCGCACAGCTTTGGCACAACTCTCGCACAGCTTTGGCACAACTCTCGCACAGCTTTGGCACAACTCTCGCACAGCTTTGGCACAACTCTCGCACAGCTTTGGCACAACTCTCGCACAGCTTTGGCACAACTCTCGCACAGCTTTGGCACAACTCTCGCACAGCTTTGGCACAACTCTCGCACAGCTTTGGCACAACTCTCGCACAGCTTTGGCACAACTCTCGCACAGCTTTGGCACAACTCTCGCACAGCTTTGGCACAACTCTCGCACAGCTTTGGCACAACTCTCGCACAGCTTTGGCACAACTCTCGCACAGCTTTGGCACAACTCTCGCACAGCTTTGGCACAACTCTCGCACAGCTTTGGCACAACTCTCGCACAGCTTTGGCACAACTCTCGCACAGCTTTGGCACAACTCTCGCACAGCTTTGGCACAACTCTCGCACAGCTTTGGCACAACTCTCGCACAGCTTTGGCACAACTCTCGCACAGCTTTGGCACAACTCTCGCACAGCTTTGGCACAACTCTCGCACAGCTTTGGCACAACTCTCGCACAGCTTTGGCACAACTCTCGCACAGCTTTGGCACAACTCTCGCACAGCTTTGGCACAACTCTCGCACAGCTTTGGCACAACTCTCGCACAGCTTTGGCACAACTCTCGCACAGCTTTGGCACAACTCTCGCACAGCTTTGGCACAACTCTCGCACAGCTTTGGCACAACTCTCGCACAGCTTTGGCACAACTCTCGCACAGCTTTGGCACAACTCTCGCACAGCTTTGGCACAACTCTCGCACAGCTTTGGCACAACTCTCGCACAGCTTTGGCACAACTCTCGCACAGCTTTGGCACAACTCTCGCACAGCTTTGGCACAACTCTCGCACAGCTTTGGCACAACTCTCGCACAGCTTTGGCACAACTCTCGCACAGCTTTGGCACAACTCTCGCACAGCTTTGGCACAACTCTCGCACAGCTTTGGCACAACTCTCGCACAGCTTTGGCACAACTCTCGCACAGCTTTGGCACAACTCTCGCACAGCTTTGGCACAACTCTCGCACAGCTTTGGCACAACTCTCGCACAGCTTTGGCACAACTCTCGCACAGCTTTGGCACAACTCTCGCACAGCTTTGGCACAACTCTCGCACAGCTTTGGCACAACTCTCGCACAGCTTTGGCACAACTCTCGCACAGCTTTGGCACAACTCTCGCACAGCTTTGGCACAACTCTCGCACAGCTTTGGCACAACTCTCGCACAGCTTTGGCACAACTCTCGCACAGCTTTGGCACAACTCTCGCACAGCTTTGGCACAACTCTCGCACAGCTTTGGCACAACTCTCGCACAGCTTTGGCACAACTCTCGCACAGCTTTGGCACAACTCTCGCACAGCTTTGGCACAACTCTCGCACAGCTTTGGCACAACTCTCGCACAGCTTTGGCACAACTCTCGCACAGCTTTGGCACAACTCTCGCACAGCTTTGGCACAACTCTCGCACAGCTTTGGCACAACTCTCGCACAGCTTTGGCACAACTCTCGCACAGCTTTGGCACAACTCTCGCACAGCTTTGGCACAACTCTCGCACAGCTTTGGCACAACTCTCGCACAGCTTTGGCACAACTCTCGCACAGCTTTGGCACAACTCTCGCACAGCTTTGGCACAACTCTCGCACAGCTTTGGCACAACTCTCGCACAGCTTTGGCACAACTCTCGCACAGCTTTGGCACAACTCTCGCACAGCTTTGGCACAACTCTCGCACAGCTTTGGCACAACTCTCGCACAGCTTTGGCACAACTCTCGCACAGCTTTGGCACAACTCTCGCACAGCTTTGGCACAACTCTCGCACAGCTTTGGCACAACTCTCGCACAGCTTTGGCACAACTCTCGCACAGCTTTGGCACAACTCTCGCACAGCTTTGGCACAACTCTCGCACAGCTTTGGCACAACTCTCGCACAGCTTTGGCACAACTCTCGCACAGCTTTGGCACAACTCTCGCACAGCTTTGGCACAACTCTCGCACAGCTTTGGCACAACTCTCGCACAGCTTTGGCACAACTCTCGCACAGCTTTGGCACAACTCTCGCACAGCTTTGGCACAACTCTCGCACAGCTTTGGCACAACTCTCGCACAGCTTTGGCACAACTCTCGCACAGCTTTGGCACAACTCTCGCACAGCTTTGGCACAACTCTCGCACAGCTTTGGCACAACTCTCGCACAGCTTTGGCACAACTCTCGCACAGCTTTGGCACAACTCTCGCACAGCTTTGGCACAACTCTCGCACAGCTTTGGCACAACTCTCGCACAGCTTTGGCACAACTCTCGCACAGCTTTGGCACAACTCTCGCACAGCTTTGGCACAACTCTCGCACAGCTTTGGCACAACTCTCGCACAGCTTTGGCACAACTCTCGCACAGCTTTGGCACAACTCTCGCACAGCTTTGGCACAACTCTCGCACAGCTTTGGCACAACTCTCGCACAGCTTTGGCACAACTCTCGCACAGCTTTGGCACAACTCTCGCACAGCTTTGGCACAACTCTCGCACAGCTTTGGCACAACTCTCGCACAGCTTTGGCACAACTCTCGCACAGCTTTGGCACAACTCTCGCACAGCTTTGGCACAACTCTCGCACAGCTTTGGCACAACTCTCGCACAGCTTTGGCACAACTCTCGCACAGCTTTGGCACAACTCTCGCACAGCTTTGGCACAACTCTCGCACAGCTTTGGCACAACTCTCGCACAGCTTTGGCACAACTCTCGCACAGCTTTGGCACAACTCTCGCACAGCTTTGGCACAACTCTCGCACAGCTTTGGCACAACTCTCGCACAGCTTTGGCACAACTCTCGCACAGCTTTGGCACAACTCTCGCACAGCTTTGGCACAACTCTCGCACAGCTTTGGCACAACTCTCGCACAGCTTTGGCACAACTCTCGCACAGCTTTGGCACAACTCTCGCACAGCTTTGGCACAACTCTCGCACAGCTTTGGCACAACTCTCGCACAGCTTTGGCACAACTCTCGCACAGCTTTGGCACAACTCTCGCACAGCTTTGGCACAACTCTCGCACAGCTTTGGCACAACTCTCGCACAGCTTTGGCACAACTCTCGCACAGCTTTGGCACAACTCTCGCACAGCTTTGGCACAACTCTCGCACAGCTTTGGCACAACTCTCGCACAGCTTTGGCACAACTCTCGCACAGCTTTGGCACAACTCTCGCACAGCTTTGGCACAACTCTCGCACAGCTTTGGCACAACTCTCGCACAGCTTTGGCACAACTCTCGCACAGCTTTGGCACAACTCTCGCACAGCTTTGGCACAACTCTCGCACAGCTTTGGCACAACTCTCGCACAGCTTTGGCACAACTCTCGCACAGCTTTGGCACAACTCTCGCACAGCTTTGGCACAACTCTCGCACAGCTTTGGCACAACTCTCGCACAGCTTTGGCACAACTCTCGCACAGCTTTGGCACAACTCTCGCACAGCTTTGGCACAACTCTCGCACAGCTTTGGCACAACTCTCGCACAGCTTTGGCACAACTCTCGCACAGCTTTGGCACAACTCTCGCACAGCTTTGGCACAACTCTCGCACAGCTTTGGCACAACTCTCGCACAGCTTTGGCACAACTCTCGCACAGCTTTGGCACAACTCTCGCACAGCTTTGGCACAACTCTCGCACAGCTTTGGCACAACTCTCGCACAGCTTTGGCACAACTCTCGCACAGCTTTGGCACAACTCTCGCACAACTCTGGCACAACTCCGGCACAACTCGGCACAACTCTGGCATGACTCTGGCACAACTATGGAAAAACTCTGGCACAACTCTGGCACAACTCTCGCACAACTCAAGCACAACTCTGGCACAACTCAGGCACAACTCTGAAACCACTATGGCACAACTCTGGCACAACTCTGGCACACTTCTGGCACAACTCTGGCTCTACTCTGGCAAAACTCTGGCACAACTCTGGCACAACTCTGGCACAACTCTGGCACAACTCTGGCACAACTCTGGCAAACCTCTTGCACAAATCTGGCACAGGTCTGGCATAACTCTGGCACAACTCTTGCAGGAATCTGGCACAACTCTGGCACAACTCTGGCACAACTCTGGCACAACTCTGGCACAACTCTGGCACAACTCTGGCTCAACTCTGGCACAACTCTGGCACAATATTTACACAGCTCTTCACAACTCTACCACAAATCTGGCACAACTCTGGAAGAACTCTGGCACAACACTGGCACAACTCTGGCACCAAACTGGCACAACTCTGGCACAACTCTGGCACAACTCTGGTACAACTCTCGCACAACTTTGGCACAACTCTGGCCCAACTATGGCACAACTCTGGTACAACTCTGGCACAACTCTGGTACAACTCTGGCACAACTCTGGCACTACTCTGGCACAACTCTGGCACAACTCTGGCACAACTCTAGCACAAGTCTGGCACAAGTCTGGCACAAGTCTGGCACAACTCTGGCACGAATCTGGCACAACACTGGCACAATTCTGGCACAACTCTGGCACAACTCTGGCACAACTCTGGCACAACATTTTCACAACCCTGGCACAACTCTGGCACAACTTTGGTACAACTTTGGCACAACTCTGGCACAACTCTGGCACAACTCTTGCACAACTCTGGCACAACTTGAGCACAACTCTGGCACTACTCTGGCACAAATCTGGCACAACTCTGGCAAGACTCTGGCACAACTCTGGTACTACTCTGGCACAACTCTGGTACACCTCTGGCACAACTCTTGCACAACTCTGGCACAACTCTGGTACAACTCTGGCACAACTCTGGCACAACTCTGGCTCAACTCTAGTAAAATTCTGGCACTACTCCGGTACAACTCAAGCACAATTCTGGCACAACTCTGGCACTACTGTGGCACTACTCTGGAACAACTCTGGCACAACTCTGGCACAACTCTCGCACAACTCTAGCACAACGCTGGAAAAACTCTGGCACAACTCTGGCACAACTCTGGCACAACTATGGCACAACTCTGGCAAAACTCTGGCACAACTCTGGCACAAATTGGGAAGGACTTTGGCATACCTCTGGCAAAACCCTGGCACAACTCTGGCACAACTCTGGCACAACTCTGGCACAACTCTGACACAACTCTAGCACAACTCTTGCACAACTCTGACACCACTCTGGCACAACTCTGGCGCAACTCTGGCACACTTCTGGTACAACTCTGGCACAACTCTGGCACAACTCTGGCACATCTCTGGCACAACTCTGGCACAAATCTGGCACAATCCTGGCAAAGCTCTGGCACAACTCTGGCACTACTCTGGCACAACTCTGGTACAACTCTGGCACAACTCTGGCACAACTCTGGCACAATTCTGGAACAATATTTGCACAACCCTGGCACAACTCTGGCACAACTCTGGCACAGCGTGAGCACAACTATGGCACAACTCTGGCACTACTCTGAAAAAATCTGGCACAACTCTGGCAAAACGTTGGCACAACTCTGGCACTACTCCGGCACAACTCTGGTACACCTCTGGCACAACTCTGGGACAACTCTGGCACAACTCTGGTACAACTCTGGCACAACTCTGGCACAACTCTGGCAAAACTCTGTTAAAACTCTGGCACTACTCTGGTACAACTCAGGCACAAGTCTGGCACAACTCTGGCACAACTCTGGTACTACTCTGGCACAACTCTGGCACAACTCTAGCACAACGCTGGAAAAACTCTGGCACAACTCTGGCACAACTCTGGCACCACCATGGCACAAATCTGGCAAAACTCTAGCACAACTCTCGCACAAATTGGGAACGACTTTGGCACAACTCTGGCACAACCCTGGCACAACCCTGGCACAACTCTGGCACAACTCTAGCACAACTCTTGCACAACTCTGGCACAGCTCAGGCACAACTCTGACACCACTCTGGCACACTTCTGGCGCAACTCTGGCAAAACTCTGGCACAACTCTGGCACTTCTCTGGCACAACTCTGGTACAACTCTGCCACAACTCTGGCACAACTCTGGCACAACTTGAGCACAACTCTGGCACAACTCTGGCACAACTCCGGCACAACTCTGGCACAACTATGGCATAACACTGGCACAACTATGGCATACCTCTGCCACAACTTTGGCACAACTCTGGCACAACTCTGGCACAACTCTGGCACAACTCGGCACAACTCTGGCACAACTTTGGCACAACTCTGGCCCAATTCTGGCACAAGTATGGCACAACTCTGGCAAAACTCTGGGTCAACTCTGGCACAAGGCTGGCACAAGGCTGGCACAAATCTGGCACAACTCTGGCACGATTCTGGCACAACTCTGGCACAAATCTGGCTCGAATCTGGGACAACTCTGGCACAACTCTGGCACAACTCTGGCACACTTTTTGCACAACTCTGGCACAACTCTGGCACAACTCTGGCACAACTTTGGCACAACTCCGGCACAACTCTGGCACAAGCCTTGCACAACTCTGGAACAACTCTGGCA
>SZWC01001498.1:54871-97646 GCA_023375785.1 Penium margaritaceum
GCACACACGCACGCACGCACGCACGCACGCACGCACGCATGCACGCACGCACGCACGCGCGCGCGCACAGACACACACACACACACACACACACACACACACACCCACACACACACACCTGCTCGTACAAGTCCTCCAGTTTCTTCCTTGGCAGCTTGAGCTGCGCCACCTGCGGCAGCACAGAGTCCCATCGCCCATTTGTGATGTCCGCCGTGAACGTCTCCAGACTGTCCACTGTGTTGAGTGACACCTGCCATCGTACGCAGCGGAATGTATCGGTTTCCAGGTTTTGGAGGACATCAACAGAAGATGTAAGAATGCTTCTGCAATGACTGCCATGAACGACTCCAGATCGTCTCCTAATACTTAACTTTGTGTGTTAAGTGATAGGCATGTGCGGTCGAAACCGTATGAAATCTCGTGTCATATCGTTCCACTCAACGAGTGACACCTGCCAACGTACGTACGCAGTGGAAGATTGAACCTTTACGGGCCCCACAAAAAGTCTACAATTTAAAAGTCATTCTGCAGTGTCTGTCATGAATGGTTGGAGACCAGACCGGCCGCTGTGTGACCTCAATTACAGCTGCCACGTAAACATTGAGAAATTGTTTAGTTAGCCAACCAGCCAGTGTTTTTTGACGACGTTTCCCGAGTAAAAAAAAGGGGCAGTGAAGTTTGTTGCACAGCACGTAGTCTGCAGCAGCAACTACGTAGTCTGCTGAGGCAAACTATCTGATGGGCTGCTGCAGCATCTAAATAGCTGCTGCAGCACCTACTAGGGCTATTCAATCGAATTCAAAACTGATTTCAATTTTTTTAATTTCCATTTCAAATCCAAATAGAGTCGAAACTGAACCACAATCAGTCAAAATTGAAACTAAACAAAACCTGGTTTTCAATCGTCGAAATGGATTAGAAATCTTTTGATATCAACTTCTTTTCATTTTCGTTCCCGTTCATGTCGTTTCGACTCGACGGTCACATTGATGGTCTAAGTCGAAGTCATAACAGAATCGAAACCTGTGCCACTTGAAAGCTGAACAAAACCGATTTTGACTCATAAGTCTACATCGAATGAGTCGAAATCAAAATAAAAATAGTCGACATTGTCATCGAGATCAAAGCATTGGTTTTGAATTCAATTGAACAGCCCTAGCACCTACACAGTCTACTGCAGCCGACTATCTGATAGTCTGCTGCAGTACCTAAATAGTCTGCTGCAGCATCTAGATTATCTGCTGCTGTACCTAGATAGTCTGCCACAGCACCTAGATAATGTGCTGCAGCAGACTATCTGCTACAGCATCAAAAATAATTTTTGCAACACAACCTACTTGGCTGCTTCCATGACTCACCTGGCACTCCTGCTGCAGCGCTTGAAAGGTCTGCTGCAACGCGTTCTCTTTGCAGAACTGTAGGATGATTCGCACCACACTGCAAATCATCATCGCACACACACGTGTGCATGGAAAAACAAAGCCGAGGAGGAGGAGAAGACGGAGGGCGAGGAGAAGAAGGAGGAGGCGGAGGAAGAGGAGGAGAAGGGAGGGAATGTGGAGGCAGAAGAAGGGCATCATGTGCCAAAGTGCTCAAGAGGAGAAAGGGCCAATGCGCGATTGCATGCTCGGCACATAATGCCAAAGTGGGCATAGTGAAGAGAGATGCTCGGCACCGTACTTCGCTCACTGACTCACAGGGGCTCAGCTCCGCATGCGTTCCTGCGAGTCTGTGCCCCTGCCCGGGAGACCCCCCCTCCCCTGCCCTTCCTCCCACAAACCTCCACCAGCCCCTCCTTCCCCTTGAACCCTCCCCAACCCTCACTCAACACCGGCTGAGTTCCCCCCGGCTGCCCAACAACACCATGCAAGACGTGGCACAAAGCCGTGGCTAGTGATCTGCCCTGAGTCACGGCAGCAGGTTCGGGGTTGCCGGCTCACCACCACCACTGTCTGCCAAAACGGAGCTTCAAATCTCTTGTACGCTTTGCGAATAATTTTTTAAAGAAAATTTGAGAGATTCAGGTACGATTAGGCTTGGGAAATTCCGGCACATCCCAAGCTGTCTCGGCCGTGGCCGAGACAGCTTGGGAGGTGCCGGCTCTCCACCACGGCGTCCGGACAGGTGGGCCCAGAAGGAGTCAGAGTCTGATTCCACTCACTGACCAGCTGCCGAGGAGCGTAGATGCCTACTAGGCATCTACCCAACTCCCTCCAAGCATCCTCCGGCTATTCCCCCTGCTCCAAAAACATCTACCAAACTCCCTCCGGCAACCCCACCACCCCTCCCTCCCGTCCTCCCTCCCTCCAACCAACTGTGGTGGGTCGGTGGGAGAAAGGGAGAAAGGCGTGGTACGCCACCACGCCTTCCTCCCTCCTTCCCGCCACACCAGCCTCCGTCCCTCCCTCCCACGCACCACTCCGTCACCCAACCAGCCCATGGACCCCATCCCCAAGCACGGACTCACTCTCTGGCTTCTATGCCGAACGTCGTCATCGCGACGGAGCGTCCTCTCTCCGCTCAGAACGCCTCCGTGAAGTGGGGACGACCGCGACTGAACAGAGAGATCTGAGGGAAGGACAGACAGCTCTGCAGACGGTGATCGCACGCTGAGGGAAAGCTGGCCGGGGAAAATAGGTAAATTGGCCTCGACAGGGCCAGACGTATAAGACGAGGCCCTTTCGAAAGTTAACAAGAAGGGCGAAATAGCTCTAATATCCACATTCCCGAAGGGCGGACCCTCCCATATCCAAATGCGGAATTTTACATCCCCCATATCCAGCACTTTAAAATATAAGAACGAGGTATCCTCCTCCCTCGCCATGCTCGATCAGCGACATGCGTCGATGATCGAGCATGGCGAGGAGGGTCATGTGACCGTCGCTCGATCGCGACCCTCGCTCCCTCGCGAGATCGCGATCGAGCGATGACCGATTTTTATCGAATTTTTTTTTACGCGCAAACCCCCTATTACGATTTAGGGTGTTATGTTTTGCGCGGGCTCCGCCCGCGCAAAACATAGAAAACCCTAAATCGTAATAGGGGGTTTGCGCGTCGAAAAAAAATCGAAAAAAATCGGTCATCGCTCGATCGCAATTGAGCGAAAACGCCCATTTCAGATTTTTCAATTTTTTTATGGCACACACAACACCTTAGGTTTGCGATACAAACACCTTCAAACCCAACCCCGAATTACATTCGGGGTTGAGGGTTTAATTTTTTTGCGCGGGCATCTGCTGGGCCCCGCGGTAGCAGGGCCCAGCAGATGCCCTTTCAACGCACGGGGTGTCTCAGACCCCTCACGCAAACCCCACGCAAACCCCTCCCTCGAACAATCACAAACACCTCAAACGTGGGGTTTGTGATTGTTCAAGGGGCGTGATGACGTCATCCATCCGAAGCTACATTTCATGCAGCGACGGCATGGTGTTCGCGCGCTTTTTTTTTTATACGTCATTGTTTTTCAGCGACCGGTGGATGTTTCGTTGTTAAAGTGCTTGCTCGTTGGATATGGCGTTGTTAAAGAGCGGTCACTGGATATGGGGGGCTTATACACGAAATCAATGGGTATATGGTCACCCCCCCGTAACAAGAATCTTTCTCTATTAACTTACTCATTCTGTTCGATTGGTGTTATGAGTACCAGAACATAGATCAATACCTGGTAAAAGTTGCGGAGTGGAACACGATTTTGGGAATTTAGTCAAGATTAACTTGGAATGAGTAATAAGTGTACTTCGATGATAGCTGATGTGGCCTACTTGGTGTCACGCCAAGCAGGACGTCGATGTTATGTCCCTTACGTACACAAATCCCTACACTCTGCATGTGGGAATTTATGTCGTTACATTCATGGCTCACCGTGCGTCGACCACTAATATTTACACCTGTTGGACGGGGGCATTTTGATCACCTCTCCCGACCTCCAGTATTCTGTTCCACAAGGATTGGGCTACTATGTTCCTGACGCACACAAGTCCCTAAACCCAACGTGTAAGCAAAATTTTCATTACCACAAGGGCTCCTTGAGCGTCAACCTCTACATTTGTACGTTCATCGGCTGAGGACAGTTTGGCCACCTACCCCGACCTCTGGTGTTTCAATCCAAAAGGTTCTCACAAGTTCGACCTCTTTCAAAAAGTGTTCACAAGAGTAGCAAAAAGCGTATCGGTGTTTCCACCAACTTCTCAACAACGCTGGACTATTGTGCAGACGTGTCTCAATACTCTCAAAATCCCATGACTTCACAACGAAGTTTCTTGAAGAAGCCTCCACAATGCGGAGTCGCACGCTACACTCGACACGAGCATCCAAGACTTTAAAAATATCTCATTCTCGTTTCCGCTATTGTATGTATATGCTCGACTGTGAGAGTGTGTGCCCTCTGGAGATTAATCCTTTGTGTGGAGAGTACAGTCGCGGCGGAAACATAGACTTGAAGATGTCTGGAGGCCAGAGCTGAAGAAACACGTTAATTCCTTCGAGCAGAGTACAGGATATTGATACTGTTCGAGCGCAACTAGGGCACAAGTAGGGCGCAACTAGGTGCAACTAGGGTGGAAGTAGGGTGGAACTAGGGCGCAATTAGGGCGCAAGTAGGGCTCAAGTAGGGCGCAAGTAGGGCGCAACTAGGGCGGAACTAGGGTGCAACTAGAGCGCAATTAGGGCGCAATTAGGGTACAAGTAGGGCGCAAGTAGGGCGCAACTAGGGCGCAAGGAGGGCGCAAAAAGGGCACAAGTACGGCACAACTAGGGCGCAACTAGGGCGGAACTAGTGTGCAACTAGGGCGCACGTAGGGCGCAAGTAGGGCGCAACTAGGGCGCAACTAGGGCGCAATAGGGCGCGACTAGGGCGCAAGTCGGGTGCAACTAGGGCGCACGTAGGGCACAACTAGTACTCAAGTAAGGCGCAAGTAGGTTGCAACCAGGGCGTAACTAGGGTGCAACTAAGGCGTAGCTCGTGCCCAACAGAGGCGCAACTAGGACGCAACTAGGGCGCAAGTAGGGCGCAACCACGGTGCAAGTAGGGCACAACGAGTGCGCAACTAGGACGCAACTAGGGCGCAACTAGGGTGCAAGTTGGGCGCAACTAGGGCACAACTAGGGCGCTACTAGAGTGAAATTAGGGCGCAAGTAGGGCGCACGAAGGGCGCAAGTCGGGCGCAACTAGGGCGTAACAAGGGCGCAAGTAGGGCGCAACTAGGGCACAACTAGGGTGCAACTAGGGCGCAAGTAGGACGCACGTAGGGCGCAACTAGGTTGCAACTAGGGCGCAACTAGGGCGGAACTAGGGCGCAACTTGGGTGCAACTAGGACGTAGCTAGTGCCGAACCGAGGCGCAACTAGGGCACAACTAGGGCGCAACTAGGGTGCAACTAGGGAGCAAGTAGGGCACAACTAGGGCACAAGTATTGCGCAAGTAAAGCAGAACTAGGGCGCAAGTAGGGTGCAATTAAAGCGCAACTGGGGCGCATTTAGGGCGTAGCTAGTGTCCAATTGAGGCGTAACTATAGCGCAACTAGGGCGCAACAGGACGCAAGTAGGGCGCAACTAGGGCGCAAGTAGTGTGCAAGTAGGGAGGAACTAGGGCACAAATAGAGCGTCACTAGGGCGAAACTAGGGCACAACTAGGGCACAAGTAGTGTGCAATTAGGGCGCAACTAGGGTGCAACTAGGGCGTAACTAGGGTGCAAGTAGGGCTCAAGTAGGGCGCAACTAGGCCGCAACTAGGACGCAACTAGGGCGCCACTAGGGCATAACTAGTGCCCAACTGAGGCGCAACTAAGGCAAAACTAGGCCGTAAGAAGGGCGCAACCAGGGCGTAAGTAGGGCATAACTAAGGTGCAAGAAGGGCGCAAGTAGGACGCAAATAAGGCGCAACTAGGGCGCAACTAGGGCGCAACGAGGGCACACCTAGGGCGTAGGTAGTGCCCAACTGAGGCGCAACTAAGGCGCAACTAGGGCACAAGTAGGGCGCAACTAAGGCGCAAGTAGGGCGCAACTAGGGCGCAACTAGGGCGCAACTAGGGTGCAAGTAGGGCGCAAGTAGGGCGCAAATAGGGCGCAACTCAAGCGCAACTAGGGCACAAGTAGGGCGCAAGTAGGGCGAAAGTAGGACATAACTAGGGCGCAACTAGGGTGCAACTAGGGCGCAAGTAGGGCGCAAGTAGGATGCAACTAGGGCGCAAGTAGGGCGTAATTAGGGCACAAGCAGGAAGTAAGTAGGGCGCAACTAGGGCGCAACTAGGGCACAACTAATGTGCAACTAGGGCGTAGCTAGTGCCCGAGTGAGGCGCAACTAGGGCACAACTGGAGTGCAACTAGGGCGCAACTAGGGCGCAAGTAGGGCGCAATGAGGCGCAACTAGGGCGCAATTAGGGTGCAACTAGGACGCATGTTGGGCACATCTAGGGTGCAACTACAATGCAACTAGCGCACCACTAGGGTGCAACTAGGGCGTAATTAGGATGCAAGTAATGCACAACTAGGGCGCAACTAGGGCACAACTAAGGCGCTAGTCGGGTGCAAGTAGCACGCAAATAGGACGCAACTAGGGCGCAACTCGGGCGCAACTAGGGTCTGACTAGGCACAAGTAGGGCGCAACTAGGGCGCAACTAGGGCGCAACTAGGGCGTAACTAGGGCGCAACTAGGGCGCAACTAGGGTGTAGCTAGTGCCCAACTCAGGTACAACTAGGATCCAACTTGCGCACAACTAGGGTGCAACTAGGGCGTAAGTAGGGTGCAAGTAGGGCGCAACTAGGGCGCAACTAGGGTGTAGCTAGTGCCCAACTCAGGTACAACTAGGATCCAACTTGCGCACAACTAGGGTGCAACTAGGGCGTAAGTAGGGTGCAAGCAGGGTACAATTAGGATGTAATTAGGGTGCAACTAGGGTGCAACTAGGCGTAGCTAGTGTCCAACTGAGGCGCAACTAGGGCGCAACTAGGACGCAACTAGGGCGCAACCAGGGCGTAGCTAGTGCGCAAGTAAGACGCAAGTAGGGTGCAACTAGGGCGCCACTAGGACGAAACTAGGGCGCAAGTAGGGTGCAAGTAGGGCGCAACTAGGACGCATCTAGGATGCAACTAGGGCACAACTAGGGCGCAACTAGGGTGCAACTAGGGCGTAGCTAGTGCCCAACTGAGGTACAACTAGGGCACATCTAGGGCACAACTAGGGTGCCACTAGGGCGTAAGTAGGGCGCAAGTAGGGTGCAACAAGGGTGCAAATATGGCGCAACAAGGGCGTAGCTAGTGCCCAACTGAGGCGCAACTGGGGCGCAACTAGGGTGCAACTAGGGCGCAACTAGGGCGAAACTAGGACGCAAGTAGGGCGCTAGTAGGAGGCAAGTAGGACGCAACTGTGGTGTAACTAGGGCGCAACTAGGACGTAGCTAGTACCCAACTGAGGCAAAACAGGGTGTAACTAGGATACAACAAAGGCGCAAATAGGGCGCAAGTAGAGCGCAAGTAAGGCGCAAGTAGGGCGCAAGTAGGGCGCAAGTAGGGCACAAGTAGGATGCAACTAGGCTGCAATTGGGGGGCAACTAGGGCGCAAGTAGGGCGCAAGTAGGGCGCAAGTAGGGCGCAAGAAGGGCGCAACTAGGACACAAGTAGGGTGCAACTAGGGCGCAACTAGGGCACAACTAGGGCGCAACTAGGGTGCAAATAGGACGCAAGTAGGACGCAACTAGGGTGCAACTAGGGTGCAACCAGGGCGCAAGTAGGGCACAAATAGTGCGCAAGTAGGGCGCAACTAGGGCGTAACTAGCGCGCAACTGGGGTGCAGGTAGGGCACAAGTAGGACGCAACTAGGGGGCAACTAGGGTGCAACTAGGGCGCAACTAGGGTGCAAGTAGGGCACAAGTAAGGCGCAACTAGGGTGCATCAGGGTGCAACTAGGGCGCAAGTAGGGCGCAAGTAGGACGCAACTAGGGCGCAACAAGGACGCAACTAGGGCGCACCTGGGGCGCAACAAGGGCGCAACTAGGGTGCAACTAGGGCATAGCTAGTGCCCAACTAAGACACAACTAGAGCGCAACTAGGGTGCAACTAGGGTGCAAGTAGGGTGCAACTAGGGCGCAAGTAGGGCGCAAGTAGGGCGAAACCAGGACGCAACTAGGGCGCAACTAGGGCGTAGCAAGTGCCCAACTGAGGCGCAACTAGGGCACAACTAGGGCACAACTAGGGCGCAACTAGGGCGAAGTATGGCGCAAGGAGGGCATAACTAGAGCGCAATACGTGCGTAACTAGTGCACAAGTAGGGCGCAAGTAGGGCGCAAGTAGGGCGCAACTAGGACGCAACTAGGGTGCAAAAAGGGAGCAAGTAGGGCGCAAGTAGGGTGCAAGTAGGGCATAACTTGGACACAACTAGGGTGCAACTAGGTTGCAAGTAGGGCGTAAATGGGGTGCAACTAGGGCGTAAGTAGGGCGCAATTAGGGCACAAGTAGGACGCAAGTAGGGTGCAACTAGGACACAACTAGGGCGCAACTAGGGTCCAACTAGGGCGTAGCTAGTGTCCGACTGAGGCGCACCTAGGGCACAACTAGGGCGCAAGTAGGGCGCAACTAGGGTTTAAGTAGGGCGCAACGAGGCTAAAATAGGGCGCAACTAGGGTGCAACTAGGGCGCAACTAGGATGCAAGTAGGACGCAAGTAGGGAACAACTAGGGCGCAACTAGGACGCAACTAAGGCACTGGTCGGGTGCAAGTAGGGCGCAAGTAGGACGCAACTATGGCGCAATTAGGGCACAACCAGGCCGCAACTAGGGCGCAAGGAGGGCGCAACAAGGAAACAACTAGGGCGCAACTAGGACGTAATTAGGTTGGAACTAGGGTGCAACTAGGGTGTAACTAGTGCCCAACTCAGGCGCAACTAGGACGCAACTAGGGCACAACGAGGGTGCAACTACGCCGCAAGAAGGGCACAAGTAGGACGCAAGTAGGACGCAATTAGGGTGCAACTAGGGCGCAACTAGGCGTAGCTAGTGCCCATCTGAGGCGCAACTAGGGCACAACTAGGGCGCAACTAGGACGCAACTTGGGCACAACTAGGGTGCAACTAGGGTGCAAGTAGGCAGCAACTAGGGCGTAACTAGGGCGTAGCTAGTGCCCAACTGAGGCGTAACTATGGTGCAACTAGGGCACAACTAGGGCGCAACTAGGACGCAAGTAGGGCGCAACTAGGGCGCAAATATTACGCAAGTAGGGCGGAACTAGGGCACAACTAGGGCGTCACTAGGGCAAAACTAGGGCGCAAGTAGGACGCAAGTAGGACACAAATAGGTCGCAACTAAGACGCAACTAGGGCGCAACTAGGGTGCAAGTAGCATGCAAGTAGGGTGCAAGTAGGGTGTAACTAGGGCGCAACTAGGGTGTAACTAGGGCGCAAGTAAGGCGCATGTAGGGTGCAACTAGGACGCAAGTAGGGCGCAATTTGGGCGCAAGTAGGACGCAAGTAGGATGGATGTAGTGTGCAAGTAAGGCGCAAGTAGGGCATAGCTAGTGTCCGACTCAGGCGCAACTAGCGCACGGCTAGGGCAAAAATAGTTGCGCAACTAGGGCGCAAGTAGGGTGCAACGACGCGCAACTAGCGCGCAACTAGGGTGCAACTTGGACGTAAGTATGGAACATCTAGGGCGCAACTAGGGTGCAACTAGCACGCAACTAGGGCGCAACTAGGGCGCAAGTAGGACGTAAGTAAGACGCAAGCAGGATACAACTAGGATGCAACCAGGGCGCAACTAAGGCACTAGTCGGGTGCAAGTAGTACGCAAGTAGGACGCAACTAGGGCGCAAGGAGGGCGCAACTAGGGCACAACTAGGGCGCAAGTAGGGCTCAACTAGGGCACAACGAGGGTGTAACTAGGGCGTAACTAGGGCGCAACTAGGGTGTAGCTAGTGCCCAACTCAGGCGCAACTAGGACGCATATAGGCCACAACTAGGGTGTAACTAGGACGCAAATAGGGTGCAAGTAGGACGCAAGTAAGACACAATTAGGGCGCAACTAGGGCGCAACTAGGCGTAGCTAGTGCCCAACTGAGGTGCAACTAGGGTGCAACCAGGGCGCAAATTGGATGCAACTAGGGCCAAACTAGGGCGGGCGCAGGTAAGGCGCAACTAGGGCGCAACTAGGCCCCAACTAGGGCGCAACTAGGGCGCAAGTAGGGTGCAACTAGGGCGCAACTAGGGCGCATCTAGGGCGCAACTAGGGCACAACCAGGGCACAACCAGGGCACAACCAGGGCACAACTAGGGCGCAACTAGGGCGCAAGTAGGGTGCAACTAGGGCGCAACTAGGGCGCATCTAGGGCGCAACTAGGGCACAACCAGGGCACAACCAGGGCACAACCAGGGCACAACCAGGGTGCAACTAGGACGTAGCTAGTGCCCAACTGAGGCGCAACTAGGGCGCATCTAGGGCGCAACTAGGGTGCAACTAGGGCGCAAGCAGGGCACAAGTAGGGCGCAACTAGGACCCAACTAGGGCGCATTTAGGGCGGAGCTAGTGCCCAAGTAAGACGCAACTAGTGCGCAAATAGGCCGCAATTAGGACGCAAGTAGGGCGCAAGTAGGGCACAATTAGGGCGCAACTAGGGCCCAACTAGGGCGTAGCTAGTGCACAACTCAGGCGCAACTAGGGCGCAACTAGGACGCAACTAGGACACAACTAGGGCGCAACCAGGGCGCAAGTATGGCGCACGTAAGGTGGAACTAAAGCGAAACTCGGGCGCAACAGGGCGCAAGTAGAGCGCCAGTAGGGCGCAACTAGGGTACAAGTAGGGCGCAAGTAGGGCGCAAGTAGGGCTTAACTAGGGTGCAACTAGGGCGCAAGTAGGGCGCAAATGGGGCGCAAGTAGGGCATGACTACGGCGGAACTAGGGTGCAACGAGGGCGCAAATAGGGCGTAAGTAGGGTGCAACTAAGGCGCAAGTAGGGAGCAATTAGGGCGCAAGTAGGGTGCAAGTAGGGCGCAACTAGGGCGCAACTAGGGTGCAACTAGGGTGCAACTAAGGCGTAGCTAGTGCCTGACTGAGGCGCAACTAGGGCACAAGTAGGGTGTAAGTAGGGCACAAGTAGGGCGCAACTAGGAAGCAACTAGGGCGCAACTAGGGCGTAACTAGGGCGCAACTAGGGCGCAAATAGGGTGTAGCTAGTGCCCAACTCAGGCGCAACTAGGACACAACTAGGGCACAACTAGGGTGAAACTAGGGCGCAAGTAGGGCGCAAGTAGGGCGCAAGTAGGGCCCAAGTAGGACACAATCAGGGTGCAACTAGGGCGCAACTAGGGCACAACTAGGGTGAAACTAGGGCGCAAGTAGGGCGCAAGTAGGGCGCAAGTAGGGCCCAAGTAGGACACAATCAGGGTGCAACTAGGGCGCAACTAGGCGTTGCTAGTGCCAATTGAGGCGCAACTAGGACACAACTAGTGCGCAACTAGGATGCAACTAGGGCACAACTAGGGTGCAACTAGGGTGTACGTAGGCTGCAAGTAGGGGACAACTAGGGCGCAAGTAGGGTCCAACTAGGGTGTAGCTAGTGCCCAACTGAGGTGCAACTAGGGTGCAAGTAGGATGCAACTAGAGCGCAAGTAGGGTGCAAGTAGGATGCAAGTAGGGCGTAAGTAGGGCGAAAGGATGGCGCAACTAGGGTGCAACTATGGTACAAGTAGGGCCCAAGTATGGCATAATTGCGGCACAACTAGGGCACAAGTAGGACCCAAGTAGGGCGCAACTAGGGCGCAACTAGGGTGCAACTATGGTACAAGTAGGGCCCAAGTATGGCATAATTGCGGCACAACTAGGGCACAAGTAGGACCCAAGTAGGGCGCAACTAGGGCGCAACTAGGGTGCAACTAGGGCGCAATTAGGGCCCAACTAGGACACAAGTAGGACGCAAGTAGGGCGCAAGTAGGGCGCAACTAGGGCGCAACTAGGACGTAACTAGGGCACAAGTAGGGCGCAAGTAGGGCCCAACTAGGACACAAGTAGGACGCAAGTAGGGCGCAAGTAGGGCGCAACTAGGGCGCAACTAGGACGTAACTAGGGCACAAGTAGGGCGCAAGTAGGGTGAAACTAGGGCGAACTCGGGTGCAACTAGAACGCATGTAGGGTGCAAGTAGGGAACAACTAGGGCGCATCTAGGGCGCAACCAGGGCACAACTAGGACGCAACTAGGTTGCAACAAGGGCGTAGCTAGTGCCCAACTGAGGCGCATCTAGGGCGCATCTAGGGCGCAACTAGGGCACAACTAGGGCGCAGGTAGGGGGCAAGTAGGGCGCAAGTAGGGTGCAACAAGGGTGCAACTAGGGAACAACTAGGGCGTAGCTAGTGCCCAATCGAGGCGCAACTAGGACACAAGTAGCGTGCAACTAGGGAGCAACTAGGGCGCACCTAGGACGCAAGTAGGACGCTAGTAGCGCGCAAGTAGGACGCAACTACGGTGCAACTAGGGCGCAACTAGGACATAGCTAGTGCCCAACTGAGGCGCAACCAGGGTGCCACTAGGGCACAACAAGGGCGCAACTAGGGCGCAAGTAGGGTGCAACTAGGGCGTAACTAGGACCCAACTAGGGTGCAGCTAGGGCGTAGCTAGTGCCCAACTAAGACGCAACTAGGGCGCAACTAGGGCGCACATAGGGTGTAAGTAGGGCACAAGTAGGGTGCAAGTAGGGCACAATTAGGGCACAACTAGGGCGCAACTAGGGCGTAGCTAGTACACAACTGAGGCGCAACTAGGGCGCAACTAGGACGCGACTAGGGCGCAACTAGGGCGCAACTAGGGCGCAAGTATGGCGCAAGTAGGGCGTAACTAGGGCGAAACTCGGGCGCAACTAGGGCGCAAGTAGGGCACAAGTAGGGCGTAAGTAGGGTGCCAGTAGGGCGCAACTAGGGTGCAACTAGGTTGCGTAAGTATGGTGCAACTAGGGCGCAAGTAGGGCGGAATTAGGGCGCAAGTAGGGCTCAAGTAGGGCGCAACTAGGGCGCAACTAGGGTGCAACTAGGGTGTAACTAGGATGCAACTAGGGCGTAGCTAGTGTCCGACTGAGGCGCAACTAGGGCACAAGTAAACTGCAGGTAGGGCGCAAGTAGGGCGCAACCAGGAAGCAACTAGGGTGCAACTAGGGCGTAACTAGGGCGCAACTAGGGCGCAACTAGGGCGCAACTAGGGTGTAGCTAGTGCTTAACTCAGGCGCAACTAGAACACAACTAGGGCACAACTAGGGAGAAACTAGGACGCAAGTAAGGCGAAAGTAGGATGCAATTAGGGTGCAACTAGGGTGCAACTAGGCGTTGCTAGTGCCAACTGAGGCGCAACTAGGGCGCAACTAGGGCACAACTAGGGAGAAACTAGGACGCAAGTAAGGCGAAAGTAGGATGCAATTAGGGTGCAACTAGGGTGCAACTAGGCGTTGCTAGTGCCAACTGAGGCGCAACTAGGGCGCAACTAGTGCACAACTAGGACACAACTAGGGCACAACTAGGGTGCAACTAGGGTGCAAGTAGGGCGCAAGTAGGGCACAACTTGGGTGCAACTAGGGTACAACTAGGGTACAAGCAGGGCGCAAATAGGGCACAAGTAGGATGCAACTATGGCACAATTGCGGCGCAACTAGGGAGCAAGCAGGACGTAAGTAGGGCGCAAATAGGGTGCAACTAGGGCACAATTAGGGCGCAACAAGGACACAAGTAGGGCGCAAGTAGGGTGCAAGTAGGACGCAACTAGGGCGCAACTAGGGTGTAACTAGGGCGCAAGTAGGGCGCAAGTAGGGTGCAACTAGGGCACAATTAGGGCGCAACAAGGACACAAGTAGGGCGCAAGTAGGGTGCAAGTAGGACGCAACTAGGGCGCAACTAGGGTGTAACTAGGGCGCAAGTAGGGCGCAAGTAGGGTGCAACTAGGGCGCACGTAGGGAGCAACTAGAATGCATGTAGGGTGCAAGAAGGGCGCACCTAGGGCACATCTAGGGCGCAACTAGGGTAAAACTAAGGCACAACTAGGATGCAACTAGGGCGTAGCTAGTGTCCAACTGAGGCGCAACTAGGGCGCATCTAGGGCGCAACTAGGGCGCAACTAGGACGCAGGTGGGGCACAAGTAGGGTGCATGTAGGCGCAACAAGGGTGCAGCTAGGGCGCAACTAGGGCGCATCTAGGGCGCAACTAGGGCGCAACTAGGACGCAGGTGGGGCACAAGTAGGGTGCATGTAGGCGCAACAAGGGTGCAGCTAGGGCGCAACTAGGGTGTAGCTAGTGTCCAATCGAGGCGCAAGTAGGGCGCAAGTAGGGTGTAACTAGGATGCAATTAGGGCGCAACTAGGGCACAAGTAGGGCGCTAGTAGGATGCAAGTAGGACGCAACTATGGTGCAACTAGGGTGCAACTTGGACAGCGCTAGTGCCCAACTGAGGCGCAACCAGGGCACCACTAGGGCGCAACAAGGGCGCAAATAGGGTGCAAGTAGGGCGCAAGTAAGGCGCAAGTAGGGCACAAGTAGGACGCAAGTAGGGCAAAAGTAGGGTGCAACTAGGGTGCAATTAGGGTGCAACTAGGACGCAAGTAGGGTGCAACTAGGACACATGTAGGGCGCAAGTAGGGCACAACTAGGGCGCAAGTAGGGCGCAACTAGGACGCAACTAGGGTGTAACCAGGGTACAATTAGGGCGAAACTATGGTGCAAGTAGGGCGCAAGTAGGGCGCAACTAGTGTGTAACTACGGTGCAACTAGGGCACAAGTAGGGCACAAATAGGGTGGAAGTAGGGCGCAAGTAGGGCGCAACTAGAGCAGAACTGAAGCGCAAGTAGGACGCAAGTAGGGCGAAACTAGGGCGCAACTAGGGTGCAACTAGGGCGCAACTAGGGTGGAAGTAGGGCACAAGTAGGGCGCAACTAGGGCGCAACTAGGGCGCAACTAGGGCGCAAGTAGGACGTAAGTAGGGCGCAACTAGGGCGCAACTAGGGCGCAACAAGGGCGCAACTAGGGCGCACCAGGGGCGCAACTGGGGCGCAACTAGGGCGCAACGAGGGCGTAGCTAGTGCCCAACCAAGACGCAACGACGGCGGAAGTAGGGCACAAGTGGGGTGCAACTAGGGCACAAGTAGGGTGCAAGTAGGGCACACGTAGGACGCAAGTAGGGCACAAACAGGGCGCAACTAAGGTGCAACTACGGCGCAACTAGCACGTAGCTAGTGCCCAACCGAGACGCAACCAGGGTGCAACTAGGACGCAACTAGGACGCAACTAGGGCGCAAGTAGGACGCAACTAGGGTGCAAGTAGGGCTCAACTAGGGCGCAAGTAGGGCGCAAGTAGGACACAACTAGGACGCAAGTAGGGAGCAAGGAGGGTGAAACTAGGGCTCAACTAGGGTGCAACTAGGGCGCAAGTAGGACGCAAGTTGGACGCAACTAGGGCCCAACTAGGGCGCAACTAGGGTTCAACTAGGACGCAAGTAGGGCACAACAAGGGTGCAACTAGGGCGCAACTAGAGGGCAACTAGGGTGCAACTAGGGTCCAAGTAGGACGCAAGTAGGGTGCAACTAGACTGCAACTAGGATGCAACTAGGATGGAAAAAGGACACAAGTAGGAGGAAAGTAGGGCACAACTAGGGTGCAAGTAGGGCTGAAGTAGGGCGCAAGTAGGACACAAGCAGGGCACAACTAGGGCGCAACTAGGGCGTAACTAGGGCGCAACTAGGGCGTAGCTAGTGTCCAACTGAGGCGTAACTAGGATGCAACTAGGGTGCAACTAGGGCGTAGCTAGTGTCCAACTAAGCCGCAACTAGGGCACGACTAGGGCGCAAGTAGAGTGCAACTAGGGCGCAAGTAGGGTGCAACGAGGTACAACTAGGGTGCAACTAGGACACAACTAGGGCGCAAGTTGGGCATATCTAGGGTGCAACTAGTGCGCAATGAGGGTGCAACTAGGGCGCAAGTAGGGTGCAACGAGGTACAACTAGGGTGCAACTAGGACACAACTAGGGCGCAAGTTGGGCATATCTAGGGTGCAACTAGTGCGCAATGAGGGTGCAACTAGGGCGCAAGTAGGAAGCAAGTAGGACGCAAGGGGGGTACAACTAGGACGCAATTAGGGCGCAATTAAGGCGCTAGTCGGGTGCAAGTTGGGCGCAAGTAGGACGCAACTAGGGCGCAACTAGGGTGCAACTAGGGCGCAAGTAGGGCGCAAGTAGGACGCAAGGGGGGTACAACTAGGACGCAATTAGGGCGCAATTAAGGCGCTAGTCGGGTGCAAGTTGGGCGCAAGTAGGACGCAACTAGGGCGCAACTAGGGTGCAACTAGGGCGCAAGTAGGGCGCAAATAGGGTGCAACTAGGGCGAAAGTAGAGCGCAACTAGGACGTAACTAAGGTTCAACTAGGGCCAAACTAGGGTGTAGCTAGTGCCCAAGTCAGGTGCAACTAGGACGCAACTAGGGTACAACTAGGGTGCAACTAGGGCGTAAGTAGGACGCAAGTAGGGTGCAATTAGGACGCAATTAGGGTGCAACTAGGGTGCAACTAGGGTGTAGCTAGTGTCCAATCGAGGCGCAACTGGGGCGCAAGAAGGGTGCAACTAGGGTGCAACTAGGGTGCAACTAGGGCGCAAATAGGGCGCTAGCAAGGCGCAAGTAGGACGCAACTAGGGTGCAACTAGGGCGCAACTAGGACGTAGCTAGTGCCCAACTGAGGCGCAACCAGGGCGCCACAAGGACGCAACAAGGGCGCAAATAGGGCGCAAGTAGGGTAGAAGTAAGAAGCAAGTAGGGCGCAAGTAGGGCACAAGTAGGGCAGAAGTAAGGCACAACTAGGGTGCAATTAGGGCGCAACTAGGACGCAAGTAGGGCGCAACTAGGACGCAAGTAGGGCCCAAGTAGGGCGCAACTAGGGCGCAAGTAGGGCGCAACAAGGACGCAACTAGGGTGCAACTAGGGCACAACTAGGGCGCAACTAGGGTGCAAGTAGGGCGCAAGTAGGGCGCAACTAATGTGCAACTAGGGTGTAACTGGGACGCAAGTAGGACACAAATAGGGTACAAGTTGGGCGCAACTAGTGCGTAACTAGAGAAGAATTGGGGCACAAGTAGGACGCAAGTAGGGCGCAACTAGGGCGTACTAGGGCGCAACTAGGGCGTACTAGGGCGCAACTAGGGCGCAACTAGAGTGCAACTAGGGCGCAACTTGGGCGCAAGCAGGACGCAAGTAAGGCGTGACTAGGGTGCAACAAGGGCATAACTAGGGCGCACCTGGGGTACAACTAGGGCTCAACTAGGGCGTAGCTAGTGCCCAACTAAGACGCAACTAGGGCGCAACTGGGGCGCAACTAGGACGCAAGTAGGGTGCAACTAGGACGCAAGTAGGGCGCAAGTAGGGCACAAGTAGGGCGCATGTAGGGTGCAAGAAGGGCGCAAATAGGACACAACTAGGGTGCAATTAGGACGCAACTAGGACGTAGCTAGTGTCCAACTGAGGTGCAACTAGGGCGCAACTAGGACGCAACTAGGGCACACTTAGGACGCAAGTAGGACGCAACTAGGGCACAAGTAGGGCTCGACTAGGGTACAAGGAGGGCTCAAGGAGGGCGCAACTAGGGTGCAACTAGAGTGCAACTAGAGGGCGCAAGTAGGACGCAAGTAGGACGCGACTAGGGTGTAAGTAGGACACAACAAGGATGGAAGTAGGACATAAGTAGGACGTAAGTAGGGCGCAACTAGGGCGCAACTAGAGTGCAACTAGAGGGCGCAAGTAGGACGCAAGTAGGACGCGACTAGGGTGTAAGTAGGACACAACAAGGATGGAAGTAGGACATAAGTAGGACGTAAGTAGGGCGCAACTAGAACGCAAGTAGGGCTCAACTAGGACGCAAGTAGGGCACAAGCAGGGCGTAACTAGGACGCAAGTAGGGCATAACTAGGGCGTAACTAGGGCGTAGCGAGTGCCCAACTGAGGCGCAACTAGGACACAACTAGGGCGCAACTAGGGCGTAGCTAGTGTCCAACTAAGGCACAAATAGGGCACAACTAGGGCGCTAGTAGGGCGCAACTAGGGCGCAACTAAGGTGCAACAAGGTGCAACTAGGGCGCAACTAGGACGCAACTAGGGCGCAAGTTGGGTACATCTAGGGTGCAACTAGGGTGTAACTAGGGCGCAACTAGGACGCAAGTAGGACGCAAGTAGGTCGCAAGTAGGACGTAACTAGGGCACAACTAGGACGCAACTAAGGCGCTAATCGGGTACAAGTAGGGCGCAAGTAGGGTGTAACTAGGGCGCAACTAGGGCGCAACTAGGGCGCAACTAGGGCGCAAGTAGGGCACAACTAGGGTGCAAGTAGGGCTCAACTAGGGTGGAACTAGGGTGCAACTAGGGCGCAACTAGGGTGTAGCTAGTGCCCAATGGAGGTGTTACTAGGACGCAACTAGGGCACAACTAGGGTGTAACTAGGGCAGAAGAAGGGCGCAAGTAGGGCGAACTAGGGCGCAACTAGCGTGTAACTAGGGCGTAGCTAGTGTCCAATTGAGGCGCAACTAGGGCGCATCTAGGACGCAAGTAGGGCAGAACTAGAGCACAAGTAGGGTGCAAGTCGGGTGCAAGTAGGGCGCAAGTAGGACGCAAGTATGGCGCAACTAGGGCACAATTAGGGTGCAAGTAGGGTGCAACTAGGGCGCAAGTAGGGTGCAACTGTAGCACAATTGTCGCGCAACTAGGATGCAACTAGGGTGCAAGTAGGGCACAACTAGGGCGCAATGAGGGCACAATAAGGACACAAGTAGGGCGCTAGTAAGGCGCAAGTAGGGCGCAACTTGGGCGCAACTAGAACGTAACCATGGCGCATGTAGGGCGCAACTAGGGCGCAACCAGGACGCAACTAGGGCACAAGTAGGGTGCAAGTAGGGCACAACTAGGACGCATCTAGGGTGCAACTAAGGCACAACTAGGACGCAAGTAGGGTACAACTAGGGCGTACCTAGTGCCCAACTGAAGCGCAACAAGGGCGCATCTAGGGTGCAACTAGGGCGCAACTAGGATGTAGCTAGTGTCCAACTGAGGCGCAACCAGGGCGCAACTAGGGCACAACTAGGGCGCAAATAGGGCGCAAGTAGGGCACAAGTAGGACGCAACTAGGGCGCAACTATGGCGCAACTCGGGCGCAACTAGGGTGCAAGTAGAACGCATGTAGGACTCAACTAGGACGTAATTAGGATGCAAGTAGGACGCAAGTAGGGGGCGCAAGTAGGGCACAACTAAGACGCAACAAGGGCGCAACTAGGGTGCAAGTAGAACGCATGTAGGACTCAACTAGGACGTAATTAGGATGCAAGTAGGACGCAAGTAGGGGGCGCAAGTAGGGCACAACTAAGACGCAACAAGGGCGCAACTCGGGCGCAACTGGGACGTAACTAGGGCACAACTAGGGCGTAGCCAGTGCCCAACTAAGACGCAACTAGGATGCAATTAGGGCGTAACGAGGGCGCAAGTAGGGTGCAACTAGGGCACAACTAGGGCGTAGCCAGTGCCCAACTAAGACGCAACTAGGATGCAATTAGGGCGTAACGAGGGCGCAAGTAGGGTGCAACTAGGGCACAAGTAGGGCGAAATTAGGGCGCAACTAGGTCGTAACAAGAGCGTAGCTAGTTCCCAACTAAGGCAGAACTAGGACGCAACTAGGGCGCAACTACGATGCAAATATGGCGCACGTAGTGCGCATGTAGGGCACAAGTAGGACGCAACTAGGATGCAACTAGGGTGAAACTAGGGCGCAACTAGGACGTAGCTGGTATCCAACTGAGGTGCAACTAGGGCACAACTAGGATGCAACTTGGATGCAACTAGGGCGCAAGTAGGGCGCAAGTAGGATGCAACTAAGGCGCAACTAGGGTGCAACTAGGGTGCAACTAGGGCGCAAGTAGGGCACAACAAGGCTTAAACGAGGGCGCAACTAGGACGCAACGTGGATCCAAGTAGGGTGCAAGTAGAGCGTCACTAGGGCGCAACTAGGACGCAACTAGGATGGAAGTAGGGTGCAAGTATGGAACAAGTAGGGCGCAACTAGGGCGCAAATAGGGCATAACTAGGGCGCAACTAGGGCGTAGCTAGTGTTCAACTGAGGCACAACTGGGAAGAAAGTAGGGCACAACTAGGGTGCAACTAGGGCGCAACTAGGGTGTAAGTTGGGCACATCTAGGGTGCAACTAGGGTGCAACCAGGGCGCAACTTGGGTGCAAACAGGACTCAAGTAGGGCGCAAGTAGGGCACAACTAGGACACAACTAGGGCGCAACCAAGGCGCTAGTCGGGTAAAAGTAGGGTGCAAGTAGGGCACAACTATGGCGCAACTAGGGCGCAACTACAATGCAATTAGGGCGCAAGTAGGGGGCAACTAGGGCGCAAGTAGGGCACAACTTGGGCGTAACTAGGACGCAACTAGGGAGCAACTAGGGTGTAGCTAGTGCCCAACTGAAGCGCAACTAGGATGCAACTAGGGCGCAACTAGGACGTAACTAGGGCGCAAGTAGGGCACAACTTGGGCGTAACTAGGACGCAACTAGGGAGCAACTAGGGTGTAGCTAGTGCCCAACTGAAGCGCAACTAGGATGCAACTAGGGCGCAACTAGGACGTAACTAGGACGCAAGTAGGACGCAAGTAGGACGCAACTAGGGTGCAACTAGCGCGCAACTAGGCGTAGTTAGTGTTCAACTGAGGTGCAACTAGGGTGCAACTAGGGCGCAACTAGGACGCAAGTAGGACGCAACTAGGGTGCAACTAGCGCGCAACTAGGCGTAGTTAGTGTTCAACTGAGGTGCAACTAGGGTGCAACTAGGGCGCAACTAGGACGCAACTAGGGCACAACTAGGGTGCAACTAGGGCACAATTAGGGTACAAGTAGGGCGCAACTAGGGCGCAACTAGGGCGCAACTAGAACGCAACTAGGGCGTAGCTAGTGTCCAACTGAGGCGCAATTGGGGCGCAACTAGGGCGCAAGTAGGACAGAACTAGAGCGCAAGTAGGGTACAAGTAGGGTGCAAGTAGGGTGCAAGTAGGACGCAAGTATGGCGCAACTAGGGTGCAAGTAGGGAACAACTAGGGCGCAAGTAGGGCGCAACTATGCCACAATTGCCGAACAACTAGTGCGCAACTAGGACACAACTAGGACACAAGTAGGGTGTAAGTAGGGCGCAACTAGGGCGTATCTAGGGTGCAACTAGGGCGCATCTTTGTGCAACGAGGGTGCAACTAGAACGTAACTAGTGCCCAACTGAGGCACAACTAGGGCGCAACTAGGGCGTATCTAGGGTGCAACTAGGGCGCATCTTTGTGCAACGAGGGTGCAACTAGAACGTAACTAGTGCCCAACTGAGGCACAACTAGGGCGCACCTAGGGCGCAACTAGGACACAAGTAGGGTGCAAGTAGGGCACAACTAGGACGTAAGCATGGCACAAGTAGGGCGCAAGTAGGGCGCGACTAGGGTGCAACTAGGGCGCAACTAGGACGCAAGTAGGGTGCATGTAGGGCGCAACTAGGACGCATCTAGGGTGCAACTAGGTCGCAACTTTGTGCAACTAGGGTGCAACTAGAACGTAACTAGTGCCCAAGTGAGGCGCAACTAGGGCGCATCTAGGACGCAACTAGGGCGCAACTAGGGCGCAAGTAGGGCGCAAGTAGGGCGCAAGTAGGACACAAAAAGGGTGCAACTAGGGTGCAACTAGGGCGTAGCTAGTGCCCAACTGAGGCGCAACTGGGGCGCATCTAGGGTGCAACTAGGGCGCAACTAGGACACAACTAGGGCGCAAGTAGGGCGCTAGTAGGACGCAAGTACGACGCAACTATGGTGCAACTAGGGTACAACTAGGACGTAGCTAGTGCCCAACTGAGGCGCAACCAGGGCGTAACTAGGGCACAACGAGGGTGCAAATAGGGCAAAAGTAGGGTGAAAGTAAGGCGCAACTAGGGCGCAACTACGGTGCAACTAGGGCGCAACTAGGGTGCAAGTAGGGTGCAAGTAGAGCACAACTAGGACACAACTAGGGCACATCTAAGGCGCAAGGAGGGTGCCAGTAGGACGTAAGTAGGGCGCAGCTAGGGCGCAACAAGGGCGCAACTAGGGTGCACATGGGGCGCAACTAGGGCACTCCTGGGATGCAACTAGGATGCAACAAGGGCACAACGAGGGCGTATCTTGTGCCCAAGTAAGACGCAACTAGGGCGCAACTAGGGCGCAAGTAGGGCGCAAGTAGAGCGCAACTAGGACGCAACTAGGGCACATCTAAGGCGCAAGGAGGGTGCCAGTAGGACGTAAGTAGGGCGCAGCTAGGGCGCAACAAGGGCGCAACTAGGGTGCACATGGGGCGCAACTAGGGCACTCCTGGGATGCAACTAGGATGCAACAAGGGCACAACGAGGGCGTATCTTGTGCCCAAGTAAGACGCAACTAGGGCGCAACTAGGGCGTAACTAGGGCGGAAGTAGGGCGCATTTAGGGCGCAAGTAGGACGCAATTAGGGTGCAACTAGGGCATAACTAGGATGCAACTAGGGCGTAGCTGGTGCCCAACTGAGGCACAACTAGGACGCAACTAGGGTGCAACTTGGGCGCAACTAGGGCGCAAGTACGGCGCAAGTAGGGCGCATGTAGGGCGCAAGTAGGGCGCAACTAGGAAGCAACTTTGGTGCAACTAGGGCACAACTAGGGCGCAAGAAGGGCTCAACTAGGACGCAACTAGGGCGCAACTAGGGCGCAAGTAGGGCGGAAGTAGGGCACAACTAGGACGCAAGTAGGGCACAAGGAGGGCAAAACTAGGGTGCAACTATGGTTCAACTAGGGTGCAAGTAGGGTGTAAGGAGGACACAACTAGGGCGCAACTATGGCGCAACTTCGGCGCAACTAGGGCGCAAGTAGGGCACAACAAGGGTGCAACTAGGGTGCAACTAGGGCGCAATCAGGGTCCATGTAGGGCGAAAGTAGGGCGCAACTAGGGCGCAACTAGGAACCAACTAGGACAGAAGTAGGGCACAAGTAGGGTGCAAGTAGGGTGCAACTCGGGCAGAAGTAGGGCTCAACTAGGGCGCAAGAAGGGCACAAGCAGCATGCAAATAGGGCGCAATTAGGGCGCAAGTAGGGCACAAGGAGGGCGCAACTAGGGCGCAACAAGGACGCAACTAGGGCATCCCTAGGGCACAACTAGGGCATAACAAGGGCACAACTAGGGCATAGCTAGTGCCCAACTAAGACGGAACTAGTGTGCAACTAGGGCGCAACTAGGGCGCAAGTAGGGCGTAACTAGGGCGCAAGAAGGGTGCAAGTAGGACGCAACTAGGACGCAACTAGGGCGCAACTAGGGCGTTGCTAGTGCATAAATGAGAAGCAACTAGGGTGCAACTAGGGTACAACTAGGGTGCAACTAGGGCGCAAGTATGGCACAAGCAAGGCGCAAGTAGGACGCAAGTAGGACGCACATAGTTTGCAACTAGGGTGCAACTAGGGTGCAACTAGGACGTTGGTGATGTCCAACTGAAGCGCAACTAGGGCGCAACTAGGGCACAAGTAGGGCGCAACTACGGCGCAAGTAGGGCGGAACTAGGGCGTAAATAGGGCCCAACTAGGGCGCAAGTAGGGCGCAAGTAGGGCACAACTAGGGCGCAAGTAGGACACAACTAGGGTGCAACTAGGGCGAAACTAGGACGTAACTAGGGTCCAAGTAGGGCGCAAGTAGGACGCAACTAGGGCGAAACTAGGACGCAACAAGGATGGAAGAAAAGTGCAAGTAGGACTCAGGTAGGGCGAAAGTAGGACACAAGTAGGGCATAGCTAGTGCCCAGCTGAGGCGCAACAAGGAAGCAACTGTGGCGCAACTAGGGTGGAACTAGGACGTAGCTAGTGTCCAACTGAGGCACAATTAGGGCACAACTAGGGCGCAAATAGGGCGCAACTAGGGCGCAAGTAGGACGCAAAGAGGTGTTACTAGGGCGCAACTAGAGCGCAACTAGGGTGCAAGTTGAGCACATCTAGGGTGCAACTAGGGCGCAACCAAGGGCACAACTAGTGTGCTAGTAGGGCGCAACTAGGGCGCAACTAGGGCACAACTAGTGCGCTAGTCGGGTGCAAGTAGGGCGCAAGTAGGGCGCAACTAGGGCATAAAATAGGACGCAACTAGGGCGCAAGTAGGCCGCAAGTAGGGCACAACTAGGGTGCAACTAGGGCGCGACTAGGGCATAACTAGGGCGCAACTAGGACACAACTAGGGTGTAGCTAGTGCCTAACTGAGGCGCAACTAGGACGCAACTAGGGCGCAACTAGGGTGCAACCAGGGCGCAAGTAGGACGCAAGTAGGACGCAACTAGGGTGCAACTAGGCAGCAACTAGGTGTAGCTAGTGCCCAACTGAGGCGCAACTAGGGCGCAACTAGGGTGCAACTAGGACGCAACTAGGACACAACTAGGGTGCAACTAGGGTGCAAGTAGGACGCAAGTAGGGCGCAAGTATGGTGCAACTAGGGCCCAACTAGGGTGCAACTAGGGTGCAAGTACGACGCAAGTAGGGCACAACTATGGCACAATTGCGACGCAACTAGGACACAACTAGGGTGCAAGTAGGGCACAACTAGGGCGCAACTAGGACGTAACTAGGACACAAGTAGGACGGAATTAGGACCGTAGTAGGATGCGACTAGGGTGCAACTAGGGCACATTTAGGGCGCAACTAGGGTGCAACTAGGGCGCAACTAGGGTACAACTTGGGCGTAGCTAGTGCCCAACTGAGGTGCAACTAGGGCGCATCTAGGGCGCAACTAGGGCACAACTAGGGCTCAAGTAGGGTACAAGAAGGGCGCAAGTAGGGCGCAACAAGGGTACAACTAGGGCGCAACTAGGGCATAGCCAGTGTTCAACTTAGGCGTAACTAGGACACAACTAGGGCACAACTAGTGAGCAACTAGGGTGCAACTAGGGCGTAACTAGGGCGCAACGAGGGTGTAACTAGGGTGCAACTAGGGCGTAGCTAGTGTCCAACTGAGACGACACTAGGGCGCAACTAGGACACAACTAGGGCGCAATTAGGGCGCAACTAGGGCGCAAGTAGGACGCAAGTACGGCGCAAGTAGGACACCACTAGGGCGCAACTTGGGCGTAACTAGGGCGCAAATAGGGCGCAAGTAGGGCGCAACTAGGCCACAACTAGGACGCAACTAGGACGCAACTAGGACGCAACTTGGACGCAACTATGGCGTAGCTAGTGCCTAACTGAGGCGCAACTAGGCGCAACTAGGGCGCAACTAGAATGCAACTAGGGCGCAAGTAGGATGCAAGTAGGGCGCAACTACGGCACAACTATGGTGCAACTAGGGTGCAACTAGGCATAGCTTGTTCGTAACTTTGGCGCAACTAGGGAACAACTAGTGCGCAACTAGGGCGTAACTAGGGCACAACAAGGGCACAAGTAGGGCGCAAGGAGGGCACATTTAGGGCGAAACTAGGGCGTAACTAGGGCGTAGCTAGTGTCCAACTGAAGCGCAATTAGGGAGCAACTAGGATGCAACTAGGGCGCAACTAGGACGCAAGTAGGACGCAACTAGAGCGAAAGTAGGGCACAAGTAGGGCGCAAGTAAGACGCAAGTAGGGTGCAACTAAAGCGCAAGTAGGGTACAACTAGGGCGCAAGTAGCGTGCAACTAGGGCACAACTGGGGCGTAACTAGGACGCAAGTAGGGCGCAAGTAGGTCGCAAGTGGAACACATCTAGGATGCAAGTAGGGCGCGAGTAGGGCGCAAGTAGGACGCAAGTACGGCGCAAGTAGGGCACAACTGGGGTGCAAGTAGGGCGCAAGTAGGACGCAACTAGGGTGCAACTAGGGTGCAACTAGGGCACAACTAGGGCACAAGTAGGGTGCAAGTAGGGCACAACTAGGATGCAACTAGGACGTGACTAGGGCGCAACTAGGACGCAAGTAGGGCACTAGTAGGGCGCAAGTAGGACGCAACTAGGGTGCAACTAGGGCGCAAGTAGGATGCAACTAGGGCGTAGCTAGGGACAGATTGGGGCGCAACCAGGGTGCAACTACGGAGCAACTAGGGCGCAAAAATGGCACAAATAGGGCGCAACTAGGGCTCAAGTAGGGCGCAAGTAGGGCGCAATTAGGGCACAATTAGGGCGCAACTAGGGTGCAATTAGGACGCAACTAGGGTGCAAGTACAACGCAAGTTGGGTACAAGTAGGGCACAATTAGGGCGCAATCAGGACGCAACCAGGGCGTATGTAGGGCACAAGTATGGCACAACTTGGGCGCAACTAGGGCGTAGCTAGTGGCCAACTGACGCGTAACTAGGGCGCATCTAGGACGCAAGTAGGGTGCAACTAGGGAGCAAGTAGGGCGCAACTAGGGTGCAACTAGGACACAACTGGGATGCAGCGAGGGCCCAAGTAGTACACAAGTAGGGTGCAAGTAGGGTGCAACTAGGGCACAACTAGGATGCAACTATGGTGCAAGCATGGCGCAAGTAGGGTGCAAGTAGGGCGCAACTAGAGCACAACTAGGGTGAAACTAGGGCTCGAGTAGGACGTAAGCAAGACGCAAGTAGGACCCAAGTAGGGCGCAACTAGGGCACAACTAGGACGTAACTAGGGCGAAACTAGTGCCCAACTGAGGCGCAATAAGGGTGCAACTAGGGCGCAACCAGGGTGCAACTAGGGTGGAAATATGGCGCAAGTAGGGCGCAACTAGGACGTAACTAGGACGCAAGTAGGGTGGAAGAAAGACACAACTCGGGCGCAAGTAGGGCACAACTAGGGCACAACAAAGGCGCAACTAGAACGCAACTAGGGCATAGCTAGTGCCCAACTGAGGTGCAACTAGGGCGAAACTAGGAGCAAGCAGGGTGCAACTAGGGCGTAATTAGGACACAACTAGGACGCAAGTAGGGCGCAACTAGGGCGCAACTAGGGCCCAACTAGGGCGTAACTAGGGCGTACCTAGTTCCCAACTGAGGCGCAAGTAGGGCGCAACTAGGACGCACATAGGGCACAACTAGGACGCAAGTAGGGCACAACTAGGGCACACCTAGGGCACAACTAGGGGGCGGAACTAAGACGCAACTAAGACGCAAGTAGTGCGCAAGTAGGACGCAACTAGGGTACAATTAGGGTGCAACTAGGGTGCAAGTAGGGTGCAAGTAGGGCGCAAGAAGGGTGAAACTAGGGTGCAACTAGGGCGCAACTAGGGTGCAACTGGGGCGCAACTAGGGCGTGACTCGGGTGCAACTTGAGTGCAACTAGGGCGTAAGTAGGACGCAACTAGGGTGCAACTAGGGCGCAACTAGGGTGCAACTGGGGCGCAACTAGGGCGTGACTCGGGTGCAACTTGAGTGCAACTAGGGCGTAAGTAGGACGCAACTAGGGTGCAACAAGGAGGCAACGATGGTGCAACTAGGGCGCAACTGGGGAGTAACTAGTGCTCAACTGAGGCGCAACTAGGATGCAACTAGGGAGCAAGTTCGACGTAACTAGGGTGCAACTAGGGTGTAACTAGGGCGCAACTGGGGAGTAACTAGTGCTCAACTGAGGCGCAACTAGGATGCAACTAGGGAGCAAGTTCGACGTAACTAGGGTGCAACTAGGGTGTAACTAGGACGCAAGTAGGCCACAACTAGGGCGTAACTAGGGTGCAACTAGGGCGCAACTAGGGCGCAACTAGGGCGTAGCTAATGCTCAACTGAGGCGAAACTAGGACGCAACTAGGGTGCAAGTAGAGCGTAGCTAGGGCTCAAGTAGGGCGCAAGTAGGGCGCAAGTGGGGCACAAGTATAGCGCAACAAGGGTGTACCTAGGGAGCAACTAGGGCGCAAGTAGGGCGCAAGCAGGGCATAACTATGGCGCAACTAGGGTGCAACTAGGGCACGACTAGGGCGCAACTAGGGCGTAAGTAGGACGCAAGTAGGGTGCTACTAGGACGTAACTAGGATGCAACTAGGGCGTAGCTAGTGCTCAACTGAGGCGCAACTAGGGCACAACTAGGGAGCGAGTCAGGCGCAACTAGGGCGCAACAAGGGTACAACTTGGGTGCAAAAAGGACAACTAGGGCACAAGTAGGGCGCAAGTAGGACGCAAGTAGGGCGCAACTAGGGAGCAACTAGGGCGCAACTAGGGCAGAAGTAGGGCGTAGCTAGTGTCCAACTGAGGCAAAACTAGGGCGCATCTAGGGCGCAACTAGGGCGTAGTTGGTGGTCAACTTAGGCCCAACTAGGGTGCAACTAGGGTGCAACTAGTGCACAAGTAGGGCAAAAGTAGGACACAAGTTGAGCGCATCTAGGGCGCAACTAGGGCGCAACTAGGGCGCAAGTAGGGCGCAACTAGGGCATAATTAGGACACAAGTAGGGTGCAACTAGGGTGCAACTAGGGCACAAGTAGGGTACAAGTCAGGTGCAAATAGGGCGCAAGTAGGGTGCAAGAAGGGCGCAAGTAGGGCGTAACTAGGGCGTAGCTAGTGTCCAATTGAGGCGCAAGTAGGGCGCAACTAGGGCACAACTATGGCACAACTAGGGCGGAAGTAGAGCGCAACCAGGGTACAAGTGGGGTGCAAGTAGGGCGCAAGTAGGGAGCAAGTAGGGCGCAACTAGGGTGTAACTAGGACGCGACTAAGGCGCAAGTAGGACACAAGTAGGGCGCAAAAAGGGTGTAACTAGGGCGCAACTAGAGCGCAACTAGGGCGCAAGTGAGGCGCAATTAGGACGCAACTAGGGCGCACGTAGGAGGTAACTTGGGCGCAACTAGGGCGCAACTAGAGCGCAACTAGGGCGCAAGTGAGGCGCAATTAGGACGCAACTAGGGCGCACGTAGGAGGTAACTTGGGCGCAACTAGGGCGCAACAAGGGCGTAAATAGGCCACAACTAGGGTGGAACTAGGGCGTAGCTAGTGTCCAACTGAGACGCAAGTAGGACGCAACTGGGGCGCAATTGGGGTGCAAGTAGGGCGCAACTTGGGCGCAAGTAGGAAACAACTAGGATGAAACTAAGGCTCAACTAGGGTGCAACTAGGGTGCAACTAGGGCGCAACTAGGGCGTAGCTAGTGCCCAAGTGAGGCGCAACTAGGGTGCAACTAGGGCAACTAGGGCACAACTAGGGTGCAAATAGGGCGCAACTAGGACACAAGTAGGGGGAAAGTAGGGCGCAACTAGGAGCAACTAGGGTGCAACTAGGGCGCAACTAGGGCGCAACTAGGACGTAGTTAGTGCTTAATCGAGGCACAACTAGGGCACAACTAGGGCGCAACTAAGGCGTAACTAGGGCGCAACTAGGGCGCAACTAGGGCGCAAGTAGGACGTAACTAGGACACAAGTAGGGCGCAAGTAGGGGGCATGTAGGTTGTAACTAGGGTGCAACTAGGGCGCAACTAGGCAATCTCTAGTTCCCAACTGAGGCGCAACTTTGGTGCAACTAGGGCGCAAGTAGGGCGCATCTAGGATGCAAGTATGGCACAACTAGGGCGCAACTAGGACGCAAGTAGGGCGCAGCTAGGACCCATGTAGGGCGCAAGTAGGGTGCAACAAGGACGTAACTAGTGTGCAACTAGGACGCAACTAGGGCGCAACTAGGGCGCAAGTAGGGCGCATCTAGGATGCAAGTATGGCACAACTAGGGCGCAACTAGGACGCAAGTAGGGCGCAGCTAGGACCCATGTAGGGCGCAAGTAGGGTGCAACAAGGACGTAACTAGTGTGCAACTAGGACGCAACTAGGGCGCAACTAGGGTGCAAGTAGGGTTTTAGTAGGACGCAAGTAGGGCGCAACTAGGGCGCAACTAGAGCGCAACTAGGGCACAAGTAGGGCGCAAGTAGGGCGCAAGAAGGGCGTAACTAGGACGGAACAAGGACGCAACTCGGGTGCAAGTAGGACGCAAGTAGGGCGCAATTAGGACGCAAGAAGGGTGCAACTAAGACGCAAGTAGATTGCAAGTACGGCGCAACTAGGGCGCAACTAGGGCTCAAGTAGGACGTTAGTAGGGTGCAACTAGGGCACAACTAGGGCGCAACAAGGCCGCAACTAGGGCGTAACTAGGACGCAAGTAGGACATAGTTTGTGTCCAACTGAGGTGCAACTAGGGCACAACTAGGGCGCAAGTGGGGCGCAAGTGGGGCGCAAGTAGGACGCAAGTAGGGCGCAGCTTGGGCGCAACTAGGGCGAAGCTAGTGCCCAGCTAAGGCGCAACAAGAGCACAACTAGGGTGCAACTAGAGCGCAACTAGGGTGCAAGTAGGGCGCAATCAGAGTGCAACTATGGCGAAAATAGGACACACCAAGGGCCTAGCTAGTGTCCAACTGAGGCACAACTAAGGCGTAACTAGGGCGCAACTACAACGCAACTAGGGCGCAAGTAGGGCACAACTAGGACACAAGTAGGGTGCTGCTAGGGTGCAACTAGAGCGCAACTAGGGCGCAAGTATGGCGTAACTAGGGCGCAACTTGGGCACAATTAGAGTGCAACTAGGGCGCAACTGGGGTACAACAAGGGCATAACTAGGACGCAACTAGGGCGCAACTAGGGCGTAGCCAGTGCCCAATTGCGATGCAAGTAGTGCACAACTAGGCGGCAACTAGGGCGTAACTATAGCACAACTAGGGTGCAACTAGGGCGCAATTAGGGCGTAGCTAGTGCCCAACTCAGGCGCAACTAGGGCTCAACTAGGTCAAAACTAGGGCGCAATTAGGGTGCAAGTAAGACGCAACTAGGACACAAGTAGGGCGCAAGTAGGGCACAACTAGGGTACAACTAGGGTGCAAATAGGGCGTAGCTAGTGCTTAACTGAGGTGCAACTAGGGCACAACGAGGGCGCAACTAGGGTTTAACTACGGCACAAGTAGGGCGCAACTAGGGCGTAGCTAGTGCCAAACTGAGGCGCAACCAGGCCGCAAGTAGGGCGCAAGTAGGGCGCAAGTAGGGCGTAACTGGGACGCAACTAGGGTGCAACTAGGGCACAACTAGGCAGTAGCTAGTGCCCAACTGAGGCGCAACTTGGGCACAACTAGGGCGCAAGTAGGGCGCAACTAGGGCGCAAGTAGGGCGCAACTAGGGCGCAACTAGGACCTATGTAGGACACAAGTACGTTGCAACTAGGACGCAACTAGGGCGTAACTAGGGCGCAAGTAGGGCTCAAGTAGGGCGCAAGTAGGGCACAAGTAGGACGCAAGTAGGGCACAACTAGGGCACAAGTAGGACGCACGTAGGGCGCAAGTAGGGTACAACTAGAGCACAACGAGGGCGCAACTCGGGCGCCAGTAGGGCACAAGTGGGGCGCAACTAGGACGCAACTAGGATGCAACTAGGGCGCAAGTAGGATGCAACTACGTCGCATGTAGGCACAAGCAGGACGTATCTAGGGCGCAACTAGGGCGCAACTAGGACATAGCTAGTGCCAAACTGAGGCGCAACTAGGACGCAACGAGGGCGCAACTAAGGCGAAAGTAGGATGTAAGTAGGGTGCAAGTTGGACACAAGTAGGATGCAAGTAGGGCGCAACTAGGGAGCAAATAGGACGCAACTAGGGCGCAACTAGGGTGCAAGTAGGGTGCAACTAGGGCACAACTAGGGCACAAGTTGGACGCAATTAGGGTGCAACTAGGGGGAAACTAGGCCGTAAGTAGGGCGCAAGTAGGGCGCAACTAGGGTGCAAGTAGGGTGCAACTAGGGCACAACTAGGGCACAAGTTGGACGCAATTAGGGTGCAACTAGGGGGAAACTAGGCCGTAAGTAGGGCGCAAGTAGGGCGCATCTAAGGTAAAAGTAGGGCACAACTAGGGTGCAACTAGGGCACAACTAGGGCGCAACTAGGGCGTAACTAGGGCGCAACTAGGGCGCAACAATGGCGTAGCTAGAGCCCAACTGAGACGCAACTAGGGCACAACTAGGGTGCAACTAGGGCACAACTAGGGCGCAACTAGGGCGTAACTAGGGCGCAACTAGGGCGCAACAATGGCGTAGCTAGAGCCCAACTGAGACGCAACTAGGGCACAACTAGGGCGCAAGTAGGGCACAAGTAGGGCGTAATAGGGGTGCAAGTAGGACGCAACTAGGGTGCAACTAGGGCGCAACTGGGGCGCAATTAGGACGTAGCTAGTGTCCAACTGAGGCACAACTAGGGCGCAAGAAGGGCGCAACAAGCACGCAACTAGGGCGTAACTAGGGTGTAACTAGGGCGCAACTAGGACGCAAGTAGAACGCAAGTAGGGTGCAACCAGGGCGGAATTAGGTTGCAACTTGTGTGCAAATAGGACGCAAGTTGGGCACAACTAGGGTGCAACTAGGACGCGAGTAGGGAGCAAGTAGGGCGTAACATGGGTACAACTAGGGCGCAACTAGGGCGCAAGTAGGGTGCAACTAGGACGTAACTAAGGTGCAAATAGAGCGCTATTAGGGTGCAACTAGGGCGCAACTAGGAAACAACTAGGACGTAGCTAGTGTCAACTGAGGCACAATTAGGGCACAACTAGGGTGCAAATAGGGTGTCACTAGGGCACAAGTAGGACGCAAGTAGGGCGCAAGAAGGGCACAACTAGGGCACAACTAGGGCGCGACTAGGGCGTAGCTAGTGCCCAACTAAGGCGCAACTAGGGCGCAACTAGGGCGTAGCTAGTGCCCAACGTAGGCGCAACTAGGAAGCAACTAGGACCCGACTAGGACGCAACTAGGACGCAACTAGGGCGCAACTAGGGCGTAGCTAGTGCCCAACGTAGGCGCAACTAGGAAGCAACTAGGACCCGACTAGGACGCAACTAGGACGCAACTAGGGTGCAAGAAGGGCACAAGTAAGATGCAAGTAGGACACAACTAGGGCACAACTAGGGTGTAACTATGGAGCAACTAGGGTGCAAGTAGGGCGTAAGTAGGGCGCAACTAGGGCAGAACTATGGCGTAACTTGGCCGCAACAAGGGTGCAACTAGGACACAATTCGGAGATAGCTAGTGCCCAACTGAGACTCAACTAGGGTGCAACTAGTGCACGAATAGGGAGCAACTAGGACACAAATAGGACACAAGTAGGACGCGCGTAGCTAGTGCCCAATTGAGGTGTAACTAGGGTACAACTAGGGCACAACTAGGGCTCAACTAGGGCACGAGTAAACCGCAACTAGGACGCATGTAGGGTACAAGTAGGGTGCACATAGGATCCAACTAAGGCACAACTAGGGCGCGACTAGGGCGTAGCTACTGCCCAACTGAGGTGCAACTAGGGCACAACTAGGGCACAACTAAGGCGTAAGTAGGGAGCAACTAGGACACAAGTAGGGTGCAAGTAGGGCTGAGGTCGGGAGCTAGTAGGGTGCAAGTAGGGCGTAACTAGGGCGCAAGTAGGGCGCAAGAAGGGCGCAAGTAGGGTTCAACTAGGGGACAACTAGAGCGCAACTAGGGCGCAAGTAGGGCGCAACTAGAACACAAGTAGAGCGTAACTAGGGCGCAACTAGGACGTAACTAGGATACAACTAGGACGGAACTAGGGGGTAGTTAGTGCCCAAGTGAGACACAACTAGGGTGCAAGTAGGGCGCAACTTGGGCGCAAGTAGGGCGTAACTAGGGCGCAACTAGGGAGCAACTAGGGTGCAACTAGGGTACAATCATGGTCGATGTAGGACACAAGTAGGGTGCAACTACTTCACAACTAGGACCCAACAAGGGCGCGAATAGGGCACAAGTAGGACATAACTAGGAGGCAACTAGGGCGCAACTAGGGCACAAGTAGGGCGCAAGTAGGATGCAAGTAGGGCGCAACTAGGGTGCAACTAGGGCACAACTAGGGTGTAATTAGGGTGCAAGTTAGGCACAACTAGGGTGTAACTAGGGCGCAACTAGGGCGCAAGTAGGGCGCAAGTAGGGCGCAACTAGGGCGCAACTAGGGTGCAACTAGGGCACAACTAGGGCTTAGCTAGTGCCAAACTGAGGCAGAACTAGTTCGCAAGTAGGACACAAGTAGGGCACAACGAGAGCAAGTAGGCCGCAACTAAGTGGACGGAAGTAGGGCGCAACTAGGGCGTAACCAGGGCGCATCTAGGGTGTAGCTAGTGTCCAACTAAGGCGCAACTAGGGTGTAACTAGGGCGCAAGTAGGGTGCAACTAGGACGCAAGTAGAGTGCAACTAGGGTGCAACTAGGGTGAAATTAGGGCACAACTAGGGCGCAACTAGGGTGCAACTAGGGTGCAAGTAGGGCGCAAGAAGGGGGCAACTAGGACGCAACCAAGGTGCATCTAGGGCGCAAGTAGGGCGCACGTAGGGCGCAAGTAGGGCACAACTAGGACGTAACTAGGGTGCAAGTAGGACGCAAGTAGGGCGTAACTAGGGCACAACTAGGGTGCAACTAGGGCACAACTAGGGTGTAGCTAGTCCTGAACTAAATCGCAACTAGTGCGCAACTAGAACGCAAGTCGGGCATAACTAGGGCGCATGTAAGGCGTAAGTAGGACGCAAGTAGGATGCAAGTAGGAAGACTAGGATGCAACTAGTGCGCAACTAGGGCACAAGTAGGATGCAAGTACAGCACAAAAAGGGTGCAACTAGGGTGCAACTAGGGCGTAGCTAGGACGCAAGTAAGGCGCAAGTAGGGCGTAAGTAGGGCGCAAGTAGGGGACAACTAGGGCGCAACTAGGGCGCAAGTAGGACGCAACTAGGGTGCAACTAGGACGCAACTAGGGCGCAACTAGGGCGCAACTAGGACGTAGCTAGTGCCCAACTGAGGCCAACTAGGGCGCAACTAGGACGCAACTAGGATGTAACTAGGGCACAACTAGGACGCAAGCAGGGTGCAAGTAGGGCGCAAGTAGGACACAAGTAGGGCGTAACTAGGGTGCAACTAGGGCGTAAGTAGGGCGTAAGTAGGACGCCAGTAGGGTGCAAGTAGGGCGCAAGTAGGGCGCAAGTTGGGCGCAAGTAGGGCGCAACTAGGACACAACTAGGGTGCAACTAGGGCACAACTAGGGCGCAACGAGGGCATAGCTAGTGCCCAACTGAGGCGCAACTAGGGCGCAACTAGGGCGCAGGGGCGCAAGTAGGACGCAACCTGGGCGCAAGTAGGGAGCAAGTAGGGTGCAACTAGGGTCCAACTAGGGTGCAACTACGGTGCAACTAGGGCGTAACTAGTGTCCAACAAAGGCGCAACTAGGGTACAACTAGGGCGCAACGAAGGTGCAACTAGGGTACAACTAGGGTGCAAGTAGGGCGCAAGTAGGGCGTAAGTAGGGTGCAACAAGGGTGCAACAAGGGCATAGCTAGTATTCAAAAGAGGCGCAACTAGGGCACAACTAGGGCGGAACTAGGGCGCAACAAGGGTGCAACTAGGGCACAACTAGGGCGCAAGTTGGGCCCAAGTAGGGCGCAAGTAGGGCGCAACTAGGGCGCAACTAGGGCGCAACTAGGGCGCAACTAGGGCGCAACTAGGGTGCAACTAGGGCGTAGCTAGTGCCCAGTTGAGGCACAACTAGGGTGCAACTAGGGTGCAAGTAGGACGTAAGTAGGGCGCAAATAGGGCGCAACTAGGACACAAGTAGGGCACAAGTAGGGCGCAACTAGGGCGTAACTAGGGCGCAAGTTGGGTGCAAGTAGGGTACAACTAGGGCGCAACTAGGGCGCAACTAGGGCGCAACTAGGGCACAACTAGGGTGCAACCAGGACGCAACTAGGACGTAGCTAGTGCGCGACTGAGGCGCAACTAGGGTGCAACTAGAGCGCAACTAGGGCGCAATTAAGGCGCAACTAGGGCGCAAGTAGGACACAAGTAGGGTGCAAGTAGGGCACAATGAGGAAGCAACTATTGCGGAGCTACTGTCCAACTGAGGCGCAACTAGGACGCAACTAGGGCGCAAGTAGGGTGCAACCAGGGCATAACTAGAACGCAACTAGGGCGCATCTAGGTCGCAAGTAGGGTGCAACTAAGGCGCAACTAGGGCATAACTAGGGTGCAACAAGGGCGAAACTAGAGCGTAGCTAGTGCCCAACTGAGGCGCAACTAGGGCGCAACTAGGGCGCAACTAGAACGCAAGTAGTGTGCAACTAGGGCGCAAGTAGAGCGCAAGTAGGGTGCAAGTAGGGTGGGACTAGGGTACAACTAGTGCGTAAGTAGGGCGCAACTGGGGCGTAAGTAGGGCGCAACTGGGGCGCAACTAGGGCGTAAGTAGGGCGTACCTAGGACGCAACTAGGGCACAAGTACGGCGCAAGTAGGGCACAACTAGGACGTAACTAGGACACAACTACGGTGCAAGTAGGGCGCAACTAGGGCGCAAGTAGGGCACAACTAGGGCGCAACTAGGGTGCAACTAGGGTGCAACTAGGGCGCAACTAGGACGTAGCTAATGCCCAACTGAGACGTAACTAGGGTGCAACTAGGGTGCACCTTGGGTGCAACGAGGGCGCAAATGGGGTGCAAGTAGGGCACAAGGAGGGCGCAAGTAGGACACAAGTAGGGCATAACTAGGGCGCAATTAGGGCGCAAGTAGGGTGCAAGTAGGATGCAACTATGGCGCAACTAGGGCGCAACTAGGACACAACTAGGGCTCAACTAGGGCGTAACTATGGTGCAAGTAGGGCGCAAGTAGGCCGCAACTAGGACGCAACTAGGGCGCAACTAGGACGCAAGTAGGGCGCAAGTAGAGCATAAGTAGGAAACATTCAAGACGCAACTAAGGCATAGCTAGTGCCCAACTGAGGTGCAACTAGGGCGCAACTAGGGTACAAGTAGGGCACAACTAGGGCACAACTAGGGCACAACTGAGGCGTAACTAGGGCGCAAGTAGGGTGCAAGTATGGTGTAAGTAGGGCGCAACTAGGGCATAACTAGGGCACAATTAGGGCGTAGCTAGTGCCCAATTGAGGTGCAACTAGGGTGCAACTAAGGCGCAGCTAGAGCGCGAGTAGGGTGCAAAAGGACGCAAGTAGGACGCAAGTAGGACGCAAGTAGGACGCAAGTAGGGCGCAAGTAGGGTGTAATTGGGTGTAACTAGGGCACAACTAGGACGCAAGTAGGGTGCAAGTATGGCATAACTAGGGTGCAAGTAGGATGTAACTAGGGCACAACTAGGGCACAACTAGGGCATAACTAGGGTACTACTAGGGTGCAAGTATGACGCAAGTAGGGCGCAACTAGGACGCAACTAGGGCGCAATTAGGGCGCAAGTAGGGCGCAAGTAGGGTGCAAGTAGGCACAATTAGGGCGCAAATAGGACACAACTAGGACGCAAGTAGGGCATGTACGTCCATGTGGACATGGATGACCCAATTCCTGCTCAAAACATTCATGGCACACGCTGTGGAGCATACGACGTAGGATCTCCGTGAGCGCCATTCTAGAATTTCTGAGACTAAGGTGTCGGAATTCATGCCGGCCCGAAATCGAGAAAACTCATCCATACGCACGTCGCACGCCCATATGGACATGGGTGACCCTAGTTTCACTCAAAAAATCCGATGCATTTTCCCTAGAGCATACGACGTAAGGTCTCCGAGTGCGCTTGTCGAGCCTCTCCGAGACTAAGGGGCCGGAATTTGGGCCGACTCAAAATCGGACTCTAAAGACACCTTGTGTGAGTGAAGGTCGTATGCAAGGAGGAGGTGTTGTGTTTTGAGGACCCTAGGACAAAGGGTAGTCTTTGGGATGTGACACACGCCGTTTATGCGATGTGCACGAGGTGACCATGATGTTTACATGTGTTTGCTACGAGTGAGCAAGGATCCCGATACACGAGAGGGAGGCAAATGACGACGATAGAGTCGCAATACTTCCCGGTGCTGGTGACGCGGTCAGTCGTGCGGAGTGTGGTTCCTCAAGGGGATCCAAGCGGAGCCAAATCTGGCCTTGGCAACGATGAGACGAAGCTCGGTTTGGCCCATCAGCACAGGACGTGTACGCAGAAAGTGTTGCATGGCCCAAGCGGATCTCAATGAGAGCGGGAGCTATGCAGGATGGTTTTTGGACGGGCCATTATTGGCTTCACCGAGAAACGACTTGCTCTGTACCGCCTCCGGGATCTTTGGCTCGGGATGGGGAGAGGGATCTTGTGCTGCTACGCATTGCGCATTGGGTAACATAACACGTTGCACATGTGTCGGTGGGATGCATTCCACAGCCGTGGCAATGCGCTTTACCAAGGGAGTGTGCGACGGACGCCTGTGTGTGCAAGGCTTTCTTGTGTGCCATTTTTTGGTGCACCTCGAGCGATTCCTTGATAATGTGTGCGGTACGGAAAGAATCTCAGCGGGTGCAGCGTATCGCCTCTATACCATACGTGGTGCGGGGAGCGAGGAGGAAGCCCTCGGCTCACGTAGCGTGCTCTTGCTCGCTTCGTTGACGCCTGGAACCTTGAAAGTCATCCGTCCTTTCATCAAGGGAGGAGCAGCCAGGTCAGGCCCGCGTCGCTTGCACGACTCACAAGGTCGCACATGCACGAGGTGCCTGCTCCCGTAAAGAGCTACCTGGTTGATCCTGCCAGTAGTCATATGCTTGTCTCAAGGATTAAGTCATGCACGTCTAAGTATAAACACTTTTATACTGTGCAACTGCGATCGGATCATTAAATCAGTTATAGTCTATTTGATGGTACCTACTACTTGGATAACCGTAGAAATTCTAGAGCTAATAATCCATACTCATGATGATGATTCACTCTTCAGGTTGTTGTACTACCCAATGACTAACTATGTCGCATGCCATTGGAGGATACTTTGACAAGGACAAGACTTAAAAAACCCGTGAAGTATTACTCGTGGGACAAGACAAAACCAAGCGTCGCAAACTGGTACAAGATGTNATACTGTGCAACTGCGATCGGATCATTAAATCAGTTATAGTCTATTTGATGGTACCTACTACTTGGATAACCGTAGAAATTCTAGAGCTAATAATCCATACTCATGATGATGATTCACTCTTCAGGTTGTTGTACTACCCAATGACTAACTATGTCGCATGCCATTGGAGGATACTTTGACAAGGACAAGACTTAAAAAACCCGTGAAGTATTACTCGTGGGACAAGACAAAACCAAGCGTCGCAAACTGGTACAAGATGTGCGACGTATGACAATGCCATAGGTCAAGATGCACCAAAGTCCCTGGTTTGCTTCAAGCACTACCGATTTCAAAAACAACCATGGTCGGGGACATCCATGGACTCTGCGAAAGTTGTACTTTTCACACCAAAGAGGTTTGACGTAATCTTTGTGGTGGTCGATAGGTTCTTGAAGTTATGACACTTCATCTTGACAACAACCAAGACCGTTTCCATTAAAAAAATGAGTGTTTCTCAAAAACGTCGTACGGTTGCACGAGGTTCCCTCCTCCATCACCAACGATAGATACAAGAGGTTCACTGGTAGATTCCGGAGAAGTATGATAACTCGTAAACAACAGTCACATCCAAATATCGACGGCCTCCATCTCTCAAACTGAAAGGCAGAATGAGCCCACCATTATGACAGGGAGAAATTGCTCTAAACACTGTGCGAGTCCACAATTGACAAACTTCTTCTGAAGGCGGTTCACGATAAAATACCCTCAACTTTGGCAGGTCTACATAGTTAATCTACATACTAGCTTTCAACATTCAATGACGGGACATCCAGATCATCAGGGACGAGACTCACTAGACGATCGCATAGACCAAGATAGTAATGAAGCAAGCAATCGACAAGCATCGGATGGACACTAACATCCACTCATGTTCTCCTCTCCTTAGCGATCATCTGTCTACGAGGAAAGGATTACACAACGCTCATTGATTAGAGCCCCGACCTCATGAAAGAAGTACAAATACCTGTTGTTTCAAGAAGTCGGCTACCACAAAACACCTCTATCCACCCGGAAATCCCGGTCTCAAAAACTACTGAGACCCTAGCAAGTACTTTTCTCGCAGAGAAATGCCTTTGCCACCACCTCATAAAGTAGACGAGGGCAGAGAGTGCGATATCGACGATATGTTGGGACACAGTCAGCGTGAAAGAGTGACAACATATTGCATCAAGTGGTAAGGCTACGAGGCTTGGCACAAAGGTTGGGAACCCTACAACAACTTACGAGACGTCGATCATCAGATCGACGATGACGTTTTTTGCTTCCATCGACCTACGTCTCGCAACACGTCGAAAATGGTTAAAAGGGAACGTGCGTCCTTGATTTCCAGAAGACCATATACTTTGTGCGTGGACCTTTTTATCCTTACCTTCATGGCCCACAGTGCATTGTGTTTTGGATGTTTACGTCCTTCGGCCAAGGGTAGTTTTGCCACTCTCCTCGACCAAGGGTGTTCTTTTGTGAAGGCGTGCCTCCATGTTATCTTAATTCTTGGTATAGTTTCTTGAAGCAGCCTCTTATAGGTAATAGATTTGTGCAATCCTAGGAGCGTGTGAAGCCCAACACCCTCACAACGCGGTGTCGCACACGTCGCTCGAATCGAGCGCCCAAGACCCCAAATATTCCTCATTCTTGTTTTGCTATCTTATGTATGTGCTCGACAGTTCCGACACTCACCGTAGAAGTATTCTTAGTGCTAAACACAACCTCTACCCTTGAATTATCCCTTGCAATCTACCCTTGCAATTATCATATCCTCGAATCGTCGTATGCCCAACATTTTCTACCCTTGAACCATCGTGGAAGCATTTGACGTAGCAAGGAGCCTGTTGCATTTTGGTGACCCTTTAATTTTTGGGGTGTATTTTGTATGTCTTCTTGACACTGCTACTTGACATGGTATTTAGTGCTTCTTTGTTTTTTTATGGGGATGAATGTTGAGGTCAGCTTCTGGTAGCTCCTCAAGCCTGACGCGTGGAGGAGGGAGGAGCATGGCCCTGTGGCCGTCGTGGTGACGCCCTCTCACTGCGCACCGCGTGTTACATCGCATGTCCGCTCAGGGGATGGCCACATCCATGCCATGATGGGATTCTCATCATCCCGTCCCGTGGCGTCGTGGGGCCGACGAATGCATGGCGCGTGGACGCCCATACTGGCTTCGAGGAGCCTTGATTCTGTCGACAATTGGTCTTGCGCTCGCTTTTCCAGACTTCGAACCGTCAGACGCTTCTCGTCCCTAGTTGTGTTGTTTAGACCAGATACGCAAGGCTGAGAAGAAACGACGACAGTTCTCACGTTCTGGAGCCTGATCTGACTTGCTTTTGCTTCGGTGTGCCATCCGTGGTTGCCCGCGTGAGTCACGGGCCGTGACTTGTCGCCTCTCCGTTGATCGGCATCCGAATGCAACGGGAGGCTAAAGGCAAAGCCTTGTCCACCGTGGCCTTCCTTCGGCAGGCCCCTCCGCGTGGTTCGCAAAGGCAGGCACGGCACGGCTGAGACCGTGATCTTCCTCGTCCTTTGTTTTCAAGCCTCACTGGATCCCGTGATCGGCGTGTGGCCGAGTTGCGGCCTTTCCCCCCTTCTGCAAGATCGGGAAGTTTCGCTGCAGAAAGCACAGTCTCGTTTTCCGTACTGCACCAAGGGCTGAGGTACAAGGAGAGCGCCTGCAAGCGTCTGAGATATTCTCGATGAGGAGCCACATCGTTGACCTCCTTGACCACGTTGTTGTAGCCACACGTCTGATTTCTGAGCCTTTTCGCCATCAAAAATCAACAAGCTGGATGGCTTGAGAGGACTGCGTGTTTTGTATGCCTGAATTGTTGGGGAGGGAGAGAATAAAACAAAGGTCAACTAGGAAAAGTTTCACATGCTGAAGAAACAGCAGGAAAGTTCTGTGTGTTTTTAAGTCTTGGGGGGTTGAGGTCAGCATCACACTGTGGGCTGAAACAGAACAATATTCCAGCGAATATTTTGCTATCAGATTTTGGAATTTCTTGATACAGTACCAAAAATTTTGCAGCATAAACAAGTCTTTAGTGTTCCGAATAGTGTAAGATTTCAGCACCCTGCCAACGCAACGGTTGCTGCCAAGACAGGTGTTACGCAGGTCCCAGCTTTTCTTCTTCGGGTCACAAAATCGCAAGTCCAATGTCTGGTCCTGATGTGCGCTGCGGAGCGACTTCACCAACCTCGCCACAGTTGATTGATAGCGAGGTGAACGCAGCAGGAGCCACAGGCTGATGTCAACCCCTGGGGCAGACGCACACACTTTCTGACCACAGAACGGCGTGGTTTTTGCCAAAAATGCCGCAACCAGTGTAAAAGTTTCATCAGCTATTGCTTTCATCAGCGTGACTGTGAGAGAGGCTCTCTCACCGTTCGAAGGTCTGAACCGCAGCCCAAAGAGAAGGCCAGGAGATCTGTACCGGAGCTTTCCCAGCACAGAAGGCGTTCCTGTCCCAAACTCAGATGAGCACGTGTGCGAGATTGAAAGGGACTGACCAGCACCAGATATAGCTGCGTCCGGCTGGAGTCAGCCAGTGCAGCAAGGACTACAGCTGGTTGGATTACTTCACTTGACCAGCAGCCACCACTCCAGCTGGTGGTTCATTCCTCAGGCTGACAACAGATCGCATCAACACCGGTCATCTTCCTCACCCAAGACGACAACGATGATCACCATTCAGGATGCTTACCGCGTGCTGAGCGCGATAGTGCCGCTGTACGTGTGCATCGTGTTGGGGTACCTATTCGTGAAGGTGTTTCACATCCTCTCGCCAGATCAGTGCGCCGGCGTGAACCGATATGTGGCGCTCATCGCCGTCCCCATGCTTGGCTTCCAGGTCAGCCATTGTGAAATCAGTCTCATTTACTGCTTTCTGTTTCACACATGCATCTCCAGAACGGATGTAAGGTGTCCTTGTCTCATCCTCACACAGGTCAAGACCCCCCCCCCCCCCCCCCCCCCCCCCCCCCCCC
>SZWC01001498.1:104896-134850 GCA_023375785.1 Penium margaritaceum
GGGGTGGGCTGAGAAACAGATTTGGGTCGAACTCTCCGATGATTTTCTTCCTCCTTGACGGTCGAGGTGATCTCCATGTTCCAACAACGTGGAGATTGCTTCAGTCCATACGAGGCTTTTGGCAAGCTCTGGACTTTATTGGTCTGTAAAACATGTTGGCTAGACTATTTACACTTCTTCGTCGAGTCTTTTGTGCAAGAATGCATTGCTCACACCCATCTACTCAAGCTCTCAGTCATGGTAAACCACAAGACTAAGGAGAGCTTGATCAGTGGTCTAGCGACCAACCAGCGGAAATGTACTTGCAAATTCAACCGCATGAATGTGCTCATTAGGCTTCAGTTTGGGCTGATACACGCAACACACCGAGACTGCCTCGTCGCCTATACGCAAGTTGGTAAGCTTAAAAAAATCATGGTCCATGAGGGTCCTAAGATTCTCCTTCATGGAATACTTCTATAAAGCGGGGTTAGCCGCATCCCTTGTCAGGCGGATTGTGAACAGCTTGAAAGGAAAAAAAAAAAAAAGATTTACCACTAGCTGCAACGCATGCAATCATATACTCTGAGACAGAGGCATTAACATCGTTGTGAAATCATTTTCCACCTGAGAGTAGCTCAGTGTCGTGCAAGGATGCATGACGCCAACGGCAAATCCACGAGCATCAAGTCTAGTGATTCGAGTTGACAATTACACTCAAGACAAGAATGCAGTGGATTGCATGAGAGAATGAGAGATAGGACCACTCAGATGTGAAAGAAGGGAGTGTAACCTCACCCCATGCACATCAGGGTCTTCTTCGACAACAAGAGCTACCACCAAAGATGTATGGAGCAACCGAAACTGCTCGGATTTTACGCACAAGTCAGCGATGGGAGGACACTCTGACGAAGATGCAGTGACTCGAGCAAGGACATGGATAAGGAATACGACTAATGACACCAATGGGATGAGTGAGTTCCTATGATGAGGCAAAGGGTGAGACAGATTACACAAGAGAGGACACTGCATGCAACACTAGAAAGCCAAAATGATCCGAGAAAGACGGAGTTGCTACAAGAACACTTTCAAGCTGAGAGGCAAAATACAAAAGAAGTCGCTTTCCAAATCCCATTGAGCAGAGCACAGGAAGAAGGTAGAGCAGCCCGGGACGTGTCGTATCGTTAAAGATGAGAAAATCTTGATAACTAATGAAACCAAATTGGTCATGGATGAAAGGAAGGGTGCATAACTAATCCCTATGTTGGTTTCTGGGTTGTTCTAGGACAAAGTGGCGTGTAGGGGCACGCCACTCGCTTGGTGTGCGTAGCAAGTACTTATGTTGTGTGCCTATGAGGTGCTTACTCTCTATCTATCTCTCAGTGAAGTTTTGGTACTATGTTCTTGTCTATACTAAATTATCCCATGTTTTCCACGAGTGTTGTGAGTGTCCTTGCTCCCGCTGACCAGAAGATACTTTCGCCGAGTCAACAAAGGCAAACCTAGATAGCTTTCTAAAAGCTTCTCACATTGCAACCGCCTCAAAATCCCTTATAAATGTGGAGTACGCCCCTTTTGAGGAAAAAACTAACTAACCATCAAGATTTGTTTCCTATTGTGCTCCCAATCACACGCTCTCACTGGTTGTTTTTTCGATGCATGAATGCATGCATTGCGATTTCTTCCCTGGCCAGCCCTCAGAAAGTAAAGAAATGAGTGTTTGAATCAAGCGCGGGTAAACGGCGGGAGTAACTATGACTCTCTTAAGGTAGCCAAATGCCTCGTCATCTATTTAGTGACGCGCATGAATGGATTAACGAGATTCCCACTGTCCCTATCTGCTGTCCAGCAAAACCACAGCCAAGGGAACGGGCTTAGAAAAATCAGCGGGGAAAGAAGACCCTGTTGGAGCTTGACTCTAGTCCGACTTTGTGAAATGACTCAGGAGGTGTAGTTATAAATGGGAGGACAACCGCAAGTGAAATGCCACTACTCTTGATGTTATTTTACTTATTCCCCGTGAGGTGGAGGCAGGGCTCTGCCCCTGCTTCTAGCGTTAAGGCTTTGGCCGATCCAGGCAGATGACATTGTCAGGTGGGGAGTTTTTGCTGGGACGGCACATTTGTTAAAAGATAACGCAGGTGTCCTAAGACTCTTCCTACCATTGTGAAGCCGAATTCAGCAAGTGTTGGATTGTTCACCCACCAATAGGGAACGTGAGCTGGGGTTAGACCGTCGTGAGACAGGTTAGTTTTACCCTACTGATGATCTGGTAGCGCAACAGTAATTTAACTTAGTACGTGAGGAACCGTTGATTCACATAATTGGTAGTTGCGCTTGGCTGAAAAGCCAGTGGCGCGAAGCTACCATGTGTAGGATTATGACTGAACGCCTCTAAGTCAGAATCCATGCTGGAAGCGGTACTTTTTACCTCCCCCGGTGTTACCCGACTGGAAATAGGGGCGCATGTGCGCCTCTGAGAGCATATGTCGTAATTCGTCCGTTGGGGAGATAAATCATTTGTAGACGACTTAAACCAGAATGGGGTACTGTAAGTGGCAGAGTAGCCTTGCTGCTACAATTCACTGAGGTTCAGCCTTTATTCTACCAATTTGTTCCTCCGGGAACTACCCTCCCCTCCCCTCCCCTCCCCTCCCCCCTAACGAGATGTTTGCTTTCGGGAACACATGCGGGCTCGACTCCCGCTCTTGTTTCAACCCATTCCACTGCATGAACAGCCCGCAAACCCACCCACACACTGCCCTCGCACACGAATGCACTCTCCTGCCTGCACAAAACACACACCCACATCCACACCTGCACATAGCCCACCCTTTCCACGCCCACCCGCTCGTACCAACCCAAGCGCCAGCACGCCTCTTTCCCACCCCACGAGTCGTACCAACCCAGGCACCCCCGCGCCTCTTTCCCACCCCACGGATCGTACCAACCCAAGCGCCCGCACCCCTCTTTTCCACCCCACGAGTCGTATTAACCCGCTCGCCATCCCACGCATGCACCACACACCTCTCTCCTGTCCCTTCCTCCGTAGCCTCATCCCATTCGCCTCCCGTTAATCCCACCACTTTGTAAGCCAAGAACACGACAAGCCTCCACCGTGCGCGACCGCCTCTCATCCGTCGCATTCGCACGTCGCTACCGACACCCCACCCCACCCCTCCTCGACACCGCCCGTGCTTCCCAGTCCCTAAACCATTGCCATGTGCACCTCCGTCCTCTGTCCCACACCCCCTCACCTCCTCCCCGTGTGGAAACAAAACGCATCGACGTGCCCAACACCGTCCATTCTGCTCGTCCACGTTGCATCCCCGTGACCGCTCAAGCACGTGTCACATTCTCGACCCATCCCTTTCAAAGCTTGGTACGTTCATACCTGGGCTACTACTCTGGATCCCATTCGAACTCCACAGATAAGCGCCCACGGGCCAGAATAGTACTAGGATGGGTAACCTCCCGGGAAGTCCTGGTGTCGTACCCATTTTTATCTCCCGAAGGCCGACCCAAATCGTCTCCGAGACTAGGGACCCGGAACTAGGACGCTAATGCCGCAGTTTCACCCTAGTTGCGCCCAAGTTGTGCCCTAGTTGCGCCCTAGTTGCGCCCTACAAGTGCCCTAGTTGCGCCCTACTCGCGCCCTAGTTGCACCGTAGTTGCGCCTCACTTGGACACTAGCTACGCCCTAGTTGCGCCCTAGTTGCACCCTAGTTGCGCCCTAGTTGGACCCTAGTTGCGCCCTAGTTGCGCCCTACAAGTGCCCTAGTTGCGCCCTACTCGCGCCCTAGTTGCACCGTAGTTGCGCCTCACTTGGACACTAGCTACGCCCTAGTTGCGCCCTAGTTGCACCCTAGTTGCGCCCTAGTTGGACCGTAGTTGCACCCTAGTTGTGCCCTAATTGCGCCCTACTTGCGTCCTACTTGCGCCCTAGTTGGGCCCTAGTTGCACCCTAGTTGCACCCTACTTGCGCCCTAGTTGTACCCTACTTGCATCCAAGTTGCGCCCTAGTTGCACCCTAGTTGTGCCCTAATTGCGCCCTACTTGCGTCCTACTTGCGCCCTAGTTGGGCCCTAGTTGCACCCTAGTTGCACCCTACTTGCGCCCTAGTTGTACCCTACTTGCATCCAAGTTGCGCCCTAGTTGCACCCTAGTTGCGTCCTACTTGTGTCCTACTTGCGCCCTACTTGCGTCCTAGTTGAACCCTAGTTGTTCCCTACTTGCACCCTACTTGCGCCCTAGTTGCGCCCTAGTTACATCCTACTTGTGCCCTAGTTGCGCCCTACTTGCACCCTAGTTGCACCCTACTTGCGCCCTAGTTGTGCCCTAGATGCACCTCAGTTGGGCACTAGCTACGCCCTAGTTGCGCCCTAGTTGCGCCCTAGTTGCGCCCTACTTGCGCTCTACCTGCACCCTAGTTGTACCCTAGTTGTGCCCTAGTTGCGTCCTACTTGTGTCCTACTTGCGCCCTAGTTACGCCCTCGTTGTGTCCTACATGCGCCCTACTTGCGCCCTACTTGCGCCCTAGTTACGCCCTAGTTGCACCCTAGTTGCGGCCTACTTGCGCCCTACTTGCGCCCTAGTTACACCCTAATTGTGCCCTAGTTGCGCCCTACTTGTGCCCTACTTGCTCCCTACTTACGCCCTGGTTACATCCTAGTTGCGCCCTACGTACGCCCTACTTGCGCCTACTTGTACCCTAGTTGTACCCTACTTGCACCCTACTTGCACCCTAGTTTCACCCTACTTGCATCCTACTTGCGCCCTCCTTGCACCCTAGTTGCGCCCTACTTGCGCCGTTGTTGTGTCTTAGTTGCGCGCTACTTACGTCCTAGTTGCGCCTAGTTGCACCCTACTTGCACCCTACTTGCGCCGTACTTGCGTCCAAGTTGCGCCCTACTTGCGTCCTAGTTGCACCCTAGTTGCACCTCATTTGGGCACTAGCTACGCCCTAGTTGCGACCTAGTTGTGCCCTAGTTACGCCCTAGTTGCGCCCTAGTTACACCTTAGTTACACACTACTTGCACCCTTGTTGCGCTCCACTTGCGCCCTAGTTGCGCCCTAGTTGCGCCGTAGTTGTGTCCTAGTTGCGCCCTAGTTACGCCCTAGTTGCGACCTAGTTGTGCCCTAGTTACGCCCTAGTTGCGCCCTAGTTACACCTTAGTTACACACTACTTGCACCCTTGTTGCGCTCCACTTGCGCCCTAGTTGCGCCCTAGTTGAGTCCTAGTTGCGCCCTAGTTGCGTCCTAGTTGCGCCATAGTTGCACCTCAGTTGGGCACTAGCTACGCCCTAGTTGCTCCCTAGTGGCGCCTCAGTTGCACCCTACTTGTGTCCTACTTGCGCCCTAGTTGCGTCCTAGTTGCGCCATAGTTGCACCTCAGTTGGGCACTAGCTACGCCCTAGTTGCTCCCTAGTGGCGCCTCAGTTGCACCCTACTTGTGTCCTACTTGCGCCCTACTTGCGCCCTAGTTGTGTCCTAGTTGCGCCCTTGTTGCACCCTAGTTGCGCCTCAGTTGGGCACTAGCTACGCCCTAGTTGCCCCCTAGTTGCGCCCTAGTTGCGCCCTTGTTGTTCCCTAGTTGCACCCTAGTTATGCCCTAATTGCGTCCTACTTGCACCCTAGTTGCACCCTAGTTGCGCCCTAGTTGCGCCCCTCTTGCACCCTACTTGCACCCTACTTGCACCCTAGTTGCGCCTTAGTTGCGCCCTAGTTGCACCCTACTTGCACCCTACTTGCACCGTACTTTCACCCTAGTTGCGCCCTAGTTACGCCTTAGTTGCGTCCTACTTGCGCCCTACTTGCGCCCTAGTTGCACCCTAGTTACGCCCTAGTTGCGCCCTAGTTGCACCCTACTTGCACCATAGTTCCGCCCTACTTGCGCCCTAGTTGCTCCTTAGTTTGACTCTAGCAACACCCTAGTTGCGTCCTAGTTGTGCCCTAGTTGTGTCATATTTGCGCCCTACTTGCGCCCTACTTGCGCCCTAGTTACGTCCTACTTGCACCCTAGTTACGCCCGACTTGCGCCCTAGTTGCGCCCTCGTTACACCTCACTTGGGCACTAGCTACGCCCTTGTTGCGCCCGAGTTGTGCCCGAGTTGTGCCATAGTTGCGCCCTAGTTGCGCCCTACTTGCGCCTTACTTACGCCCTAGTTATGCCCTAGTTGCGCCCGAGTTGTGCCCGAGTTGTGCCATAGTTGCGCCCTAGTTGCGCCCTACTTGCGCCTTACTTACGCCCTAGTTATGCCCTAGTTGCACCCTAGTTGCGCCCTACTTGCGCCTTACTTGCGCCCTAGTTGTTCCCTAGTTGCGCCCTAGTTGCACCCTACTTGCCCCTTACGTGCGCCCTAGTTGTACACTAGTTGCGCCCTAGTTGCGCCCTACTTGCGCCTTACTTGCGCCCTAGTTGTTCCCTAGTTGCGCCCTAGTTGCACCCTACTTGCCCCTTACGTGCGCCCTAGTTGTACACTAGTTGCGCCCTAGTTGCGCCCTACTTGCGCCCTACTTTCACCCTACTTGCATCCTAGTTGTGCCCTAGTTGCGCCCTAGTTGTGCCCTAGTTGCGCCCTACTTGCACCCTAGTTGCGCCCCAGTTGAGTCCTAGTTGCGCCCTAGTTGCGCCATACTTGCGCCATAGTTGCGCCTTACTTGTGCCCTAGTTGCGCCCTAGTTGCGCCTCAGTTGGACACTAGTTACGCCCTAGTTGCGCCCTAGTTGTGACCTAGTTGCCTCCTAGTTGTGTCGTACTTGGGCCCTAGTTGCACCTTACTTGCGCACTAGTTGCACCATAATTGCGCCTCACTTGGGCACTAGCTATGCCCTCGTTGCGCCCTAGTTGCACCCTAGTTGCACCCTACTTGCACTCTAGTTGTGTCCTAGTTATGCCCTAGTTGCACCCTTATCGCGCCCTACTTGTGCCCTACGTGCGCCCTACTTGCGCCCTACTTACGCCCTAGTTACGTCCTAGTTGCGCCTTACTTACGCCCTACTTGAGCCCTAGTTGCGTCCTAGTTGCGCCCTAATTACGCCCTACTTGCGCCTTACTTAGGCCCTAGTTGCACCCTAGTTACGCCCTAGTTGTGCCCTAGTTGTGTCCTACTTGCGCCCTAGTTGCGCCCTACTTGCGCCCTAGTTGCGCCCTAGTTGGGCCTTTGTTGGGCACTAGCTACGCCCTAGTTGCGCCCTAGTTGTGTGCTAGTTGCGCCCTACTTCCACCGTACTAGCGCCCTAGTTGCGCCCTACTTGCGCTGTAGTTACGCTCTAGTTGCGCCCTAGTTGCGCTCTAGTTGCGCCCTAATTGCGCCTCAGTTGGGCACTAGCTACGCCCGAGTTGCGCACTAGTTGCGCCCTAGTTGCGCCCTACTTGCGCCCTACTTGCGCTCTACTTGCGCCCTAGTTGCTCCCTACTTGCGCCCTATTTACGCCCTCGTTTCACCCTACTTGTGCCCTAGTTGCGCCTCAATTGGGCACCAGCTACATCCTAGTTGCGCCCTAGTTACCCCCTAGTTGTGTCCTACTTGCGCCCTAGTTGCGTCCTACTTGCGCCCTAGTTGCACCCTAGTTGCGTCCTGGTTGCGTCTCAGTTGGGCACTAGCTACGTCCTAGTTGCACCCTAGTTGCGCCCTAGTTGCGCCCTGATTGTGCCCTACTTGCACCCTAGTTGCGTCCATGTGGCACCCTACTTGCACCCTACTTGCGCCCTAGTTGTTCCCTAGTTGCGCTTTAGTTGCGCCCTAATTGCGCCCTACTTGCGCCCTACTTGCGCCCTAGTTGGCCCTAGTTGCGCCCTACTTGCACCCTACTTGCGCCCTAGTTGCGCCCTAGTTGCACCCTAGTTGTGCCCTACTTGTGCCCAACTTGCGCCCTACTTGTGCCCTAGTTGCGCCCTAGTTGTGCCCTAGTTGTGCCCTACTTGCCCCCTACTTGAACCCAGGTTTGCCCTAGTTACGCCCTAGTTGTGCCGTAGTTGCACCCTAGGTGCGCCCTACTTGCGCCCTAGTTACGCCCTACTTGGGTCCTACTTGCGCCCTACTTGCGCCCTACTTGCGCCCTAGTTGCGCCCTACTTGCGCCCTAGTTGCGCCCTAGTTATGCCCTAGTTGCACCCTACTTGCGCCCTACTTGCGCCCTACTTGCACCCTCGTTGCGCCCTAGTTGCGCCCTACTTACGCCACAGTTGCACCATATTTGCGCCCTTGTTGCGCCCTGGTTGCGTCTCAGTTGGGCACTAGCTACGCCCTAGTTGCCCTCATGTTGCGCCCAAGTTACTCCCTAGTTGCGTCCTACTTGCGTCCTACGTGCGCCCTAGTTGCGCCTTACTTGCGCCCTAGTTGTGCCCAAGTTGCGCCTCAGTTGGGCACTAGCTACGTCCTAGTTGCGCCTAGTTGTGTCCTAGTTGCACCCTAGTTGTGCCCTACTTGCACCCTACTTGTGCCCTAGTTACGCCCTAGTTGCGTCCTAGTTGCGGCCTACTTGCGCCATACTTGCGCCCTAGTTGCGCCCTCGTTGCGCCCTAGTTGCACCCTACTTGTGCCCTACTTGCGTCCTACTTGCGCCCTAGTTACGCCCCAGTTTTATCCTAGTTGCGCCCTAGTTGCGCCCTAGTTACGCCCTACTTGCGGTCTACTTTGGCCGTAGTTGCGCCCTAATTGCGCCCTAGTTGCGCCCTAGTTGTGCCCTACTTACGCCCTAGTTGTGCCCCACTTGCGCCCTAGTTGCACCTAGTTGAGCCTCAGTTGAGCACAAGCTACGTCCTAGTTGCGCCCTAGTTGCGCCCTAGTTGCGCGCTACTTGCACCGTACTTGCGCCCTAGTTGCGCCCTACTTGCGCCCTACTTGCGCCGTACTTGCGCCCTAGTTGCGTCCTAGTTGCGCCCTAGTTGCACCCTAGTTGCGCCTCAGTTGGACACAAGCTACGCCCGAGTTTTGCCCTAGTTGCGCCCTAGTTGCTCCCTACTTGCGCCCTAGTTGCGCCCTAGTTGCACCCTACTTGCGTCCTAGTTGCGCCTCAGTTGGGCACTAGCTACACACTAGTTGTGCCCTAGTTGCGTCCTAGTTGCTCCCTAGTTGCACCTTACTTGCGTCCTAGTTGCGCCCTACTTGCGCCCTAGTTGCACCCTCATTGCGCCCTGGTTGTGTCTCAGTTGGGCACTAGCTAGGCCCTAGTTTTGCCCTAGTTGAGCCCTAGTTGCGCCCTAGTTGTACCCTACTTGCACCCTAGTTGCACCCTAGTTGTGTCGTAGTCGCGCTCTACTTGCGCCCTACTTGCGCCCTAGTAACGTCCTAGTTGCACCCTAGTTGCGTCCTACTTGCGCCCTAGTTGTGCCCTAGTTGCGCCCTTGTTGGGTCCTACTTACGCCCTACTTGCGCCCTACTTGCGCCCTAGTTGCGTCCTAGTTGCGCTCTAGTTGTGCCCTACTTGCACCCTACTTGCGCCCTACTTGCACCCTAGTTACACACTAGTTCCACCCTAGTTGCGTCCTAGTTGCACCCTAGGTGCGCCCTAGTTGCTCCCTTGTTGCGCCCTAGATGTACCCTAGTTGCGCCTTACTTGCGCCCTACTTGCACCCTAGTTGCACCTTAGTTGTGCCCTAATTGTGTCCTACTTGCACCATACTTGCACCCTACTTGCGCCCTACTTGCACCCTAGTTATGCCCTACTTCCGTCCTAGTTGCGCCCTAGTTGCACCCTAGTTGTGTCCTAGTTGCGCCTCAGTTGGGCACTAGCTACGCCCTAGTTGTGCCCTAGTTTCACCCTAGTTGCACCCTACTTGTGCCCTACTTGTGCCCTACTTGTGCCCTACTTGTGCCCTACTTGTGCCCTACTTGCACCCTAGTTGCGCACTAGTTGCGCCCTATTCGCGCCCTAGTTGCGCCTCAGTTGGACACTAGCTACGCCTTAGTTCCGCGCTAGTTGCACCCTTCTTGCGCCCTACTTGCGCCCTACTTGCGCCCTACTGGCACCCTAGTTGCACCCTAGTTGCGACTCAGTTGGCACTAGCTACGCCCTAGTTGCGCCCTAGTTGAGCCCTAGTTGCGCCATAGTTGTGTTCTAGTTGCGCCCTAGTTGCGCCCTACTTGTCCCATACTTGCGCCCTAGTTGCGCCCAAATTGTGCCCTAGTTGCGCCCTACTTGCGCCCTACTTGCGCCCTACTTGCGCCCTAGTTGCGCCCTAGTTGCATCCTAGTTGCGCCCTACTTGCATCCTACTTGCGCCTCAGTTGCGCGCTAGTTGCCATATATGACCAATGACCTCACCCTCAAAACTGTGTATTGACAAGTATATTGGGAAGTGAACATATTAGTGAACATGGACTTCTAACAAAAACTAGTACATAGTACATATAATCCATGATAACTAATACCTTATTTAAGGAATGTATATCTGGGCTCAAGTGACATGAATTGATGTTAATGATTTCTGAAAAATGTTTATAGACAAGAATACAATTTTTGATACACCAATTATCGCGTGTATGAATTTAGGTTGATTAACCATAACTCCTAGTTGCGCCCTAGATGTACCCTAGTTGTGTCTTACTTGCACCCTAGTTGCACCCTAGTTGCGCCCTAGTTGCGCCCAAGTTGCGTCCTACTTGCGCCCTACTTGCGCCCTAGTTTGACCCTTCTTGCACCCTAGTTGCGCCCTTATTGCGCCCTACTTGCACCATACATGTGCCCTACTTGCGCCCTACTTGCGCCCTAGTTGNTTCTAACAAAAACTAGTACATAGTACATATAATCCATGATAACTAACACCTTATTTAAGGAATGTATATCTGGGCTCAAGTGACATGAATTGATATTAATGATTTCTGAAAAATGTTTATACACAAGAATACACTTTTTGATACACCAATTATCGCGTGTATGAATTTAGGTTGATTAACCATAACTCCTAGTTGCGCCCTAGATGTACCCTAGTTGTGTCTTACTTGCACCCTAGTTGCACCCTAGTTGCGCCCTAGTTGCGCCCAAGTTGCGTCCTACTTGCGCCCTACTTGCGCCCTAGTTTGACCCTTCTTGCACCCTAGTTGCGCCCTTATTGCGCCCTACTTGCACCATACATGTGCCCTACTTGCGCCCTACTTGCGCCCTAGTTACGCCCTACTTGCGTCCTAGTTGCGCCCTAGTTGCGCTCTAGTTGCACACTGGTTGCGCCTCAGTTGGGCACAAGCTACGCCCAAGTTGTGCCCTAGTTGCGTCCTAGTTGTGCCCTAGATGTGCCCTAGTTGCGCCCTAGTTGCGTTCTAGTTGCGCCTAATTGCGCCGTAGTTGCGCCCTCGTTGCGCCTCAGTTGGGTACTAGCTACGCCCTAGTTGCACCCTAGTTGCACCCTAGTTGCGCCCTAATTGCGCCCTACTTGCGCCCTTCTTTTGCCCTAGTTGCGTCCTAGTTACGCCCCAGTTGGGCACTACCTACGCCCTAGTTGCACCCCAGTTGCGCCCCAGTTGCGTCCTAGTTGTGCCCTAGTTGCGCCCTAGTTGCACCCTATTTGCACCATACTTGCGCCCTAGTTGCGTCCTAGTTGTACCCTATATGCGCCCTGCTTGCGTCCTACTTGCGTCCTACTTGCGCCCTAGTTGCGTCCTAGTTGCGCCCTAGTTACGCCCTATTTGCACCCTACTTGCGTCCTACTTGCACCCTAGTTGCGCGCTAGTTGCGCCCTAGTTGTGCCCTACTTGCGCCCTACTTGCGCCCTAGTTGTGCCCTTGTTTTGCCCTAATTGCGCCCTAGTTGTGCCCTACTTACGCCCTAGTTGCGCCATAGTTGCGCCCTAGTTGCGCCCTTGTTGTGCCTGAGTTGGACACTAGCTACGCCCTAGTTGCGCCCTCGTTACTTCCTGGTTGCGTCCTAGTTGCACCCTACTTGCGCCCTACGTACGTCCTAGTTGCGCCCTACTTGCGCCCTAGTTGCGCCCGACTTGCGCCCTAGTTTTGCCCTAGTTGCGCCTCAGTTGGGCACTAGCTATGCCCTAGTTGCGCCCAAGTTGCACCCTAGTTCTACCCTAGTTCGGTCCTACTTACGCCCAACTTGCGCCCTAGTTGCGTCCTACTTGCGCCCTAGTTGCGCCCTAGTTGCGCCCTAGTTGCGCCACAGTTGGGGACTAGCTACGCCCTAGATGCGCTCTAGTTGTGCCCTACTTGCGCCCTAGTTTCGCCCTACTTGCGCCCTAGTTGCACCCTAGCTGCGCCATATTTGCGCCCTACTTACGCCCTACTTGCGCCCTACTTGTGCCCTAGTTGCGCCCTACTTGCCACCTACTTGCGTTGTACTTACGTCCTACTTGCGCCCTACTTGCGCCCTAGTTGCGCCCTAGTTGCACCCTAGTTGCACCCTACTTGTGCACTACTTGCACCCTAACTGCGCCCTAGTTGCACCCTAGTTGCACCCTAGTTGCACCCTAGTTACACCCTAGGTACGCCCTAGTTGCGCCCTAGTTGCGCCCTAGTTGCGCCCTAGTTACGCCCTACTTCCGCCCTACTTGCGCCCTAGTTGCGCCCTAGTTGCGCCCTAGTTGCGCCCTAGTTGCACCCTACTTGCACCCTACTTGCGCCCTACTTGCACCCTACTTGTGTCCTAGTTGTGCCCTAATTCTGCTCTAGTTGCGCCCTAGTTGCGCCCTAGTTGCGCCCTAGTTGCGCCCTAGTTGCGCCTCAGTTGGGCAAGAGCTACGCCCTAGTTGCGCCCTAGTTGTGTCCTAGTTGTGCCCCAGTTGCGCCCTAGTTGCGCCCTATTCGTGTCCTAGTTGCGCCTCAATTGGGCACTAGCTATGCCCTAGTTGCGCCCTAGTTGTGCCCTACTTGCGCCCTACTTGCGCCCTACTTGCACCCTATTTGCACCCTAGTTCCGCCCTAATTGCACCCTAGTTGCGACTCAGTTGGCACTAGCTACGCTCTAGTTGCGCCCTAGTTGCACCCTAGTTGTACCCTAGTTGTGTCCTAGTTGCGCCCTAGTTGTGCCCGACTTGCACCATTTTTGCGCCCTAGTTGCGCCCTAATTGTGCCCTAGTTGCGCCCTACTTGCGTCCTACTTGCGCCCTACTTGCGCCCTAGTTGCGCGCTAGTTGCACCCTAGTTGCGCCCTACTTGCGTCCTACTTGCTCCCTAGTTACGCCCTAGTTGCACCTCAGTTGCACCCTAGTTGTGTCTTACTTGCGTCCAACTTGCGCCCTAGTTGCGCCCTAGTTGTGCCCAAGTTGCGCCCTAGTTGCACCCTACTTGCGCCCTAGTTTGGCCCTACTTGCACCCTACTTGCGCCCTAGTTGCGCGCTACTTGCGCCCTAGTTGCTCCCTAGTTGCGCTCTAGTTACGCACTAGTTGCGCCTCAGTTGGGCACAAGCTACGCCCTAGTTGCGCCCTATTTGCACCCTAGTTACGTCCTAGTTGCACCCTAGTTACACCCTACTTGCGCCCTAGTTGCGCCCTAGTTGCACCCTAGTTGCATCCTAGTTGCGCCTAGTTGCGTCCTAGTTGCCCCCTAGATGCGCATCAGTTGGGTACTAGCTACGCCCTAGCTACGCCCTAGTTGCATCCTAGTTGCGCCCTACTTGCGCCCTACTTGCGCCCTTTTTTGCCCTAGTTGCACCCTAGTTGCGCCCTAGTTGCGCCCTAGTTGCACCCTATTTGCACCATACTTGCGCCCTAGTTGCGCCCTAATTGCGTCCTAGATGCGCCCTACTTGCGTCCTACTTGTGCCCTACTTGCGCCCTAGTTGCGTCCTAGTTGCACCCTAGTTGCGCCCTACTTGCGCCCTACTTGCGTCCTACTTGCGCCCTAGTTGCGGGCTAGTTGCACCTTAGTTGAGCCCTACTTGCGCCCTAGTTGTGCCCTACTTACGCCCTAGTTAAGCCATACTTGCACCCTAGTTGCGCCTTAGTCGTGCCTGAGTTGGGCACTAGCTACGCCCTAGTTACACCCTAGTTATGTCCTAGTTGCGCCCTACTTGCGCCCTACTTGCGCCCTAGTTGCACCCTACTTGCACCCTAGTTGCACCCAACTTGCGTCCTAGTTGCGCCCTAGTTGCGCCCTAGTTGCGCCTCAGTTGGCCACTAGCTATGCCCTAGTTGCGCCCTAGTTGCGCCCTACTTGCACCCTACTTGCGTCCTAGTTGCACCCTACTTGCGCCCTAGTTGTACCCGACTTGCGCCCTAGTTGCGCCCTAGTTGCACCTCAGTTGGGCACTAGCTCTGCCCTAGTTGTGCTCTAGCTACGCACTAGTTGCGCCCTAGTTGCGCCCTACTTCCGCCCTACTTGCGCCCTAGTTGCGCCCTAGCTGCACCCTAGTTGCGGCCTACTTGCGCCTTACTTGCGCCCTAGTTGCGCCATGGTTGCGCTCTAATAGCGTCCTACTTGCGCCCTCCTTGCGCCCTACTTGCGCCCTAGTTGCCGCCTGGTTACGCCCTAGTTGCGCCCTACTTGCCCCTACTTGCGTCCTACTTGCGCCCTAGTTGCGCCCTAGTTGCGCCCTCATTGCGCCCTACATGTGTCCTACTTGCGCCCTAGTTGCACCCTAGTTGCGCCCTAGTTGAGTCCTAGTTGCGCCCTACATGCGCCCTAGTTGCGCCCTACTTGCGCCCTAGTTGTGCCCTAGTTGCGCCTCAGTTGGGCATTAGCTATGCCCTAGTTACACCCTGATTGCACCCTAGTTCTGCCCTAGTTGTGCCCTACTTACGCCCAACTTGCGCCCTAGTTGCGTCCTACTTTCGCCCTAGTTGTGCCCTACTTGCGCCCTAATTGCGCCCTAGTTGCGCCTCAGTTGGGCACTAGCTACGCCTCAAATGCGCCCTAGTTGCGCCCTAGTTGCGCCCTAGTTGCGCCCTTCTTGTGCCCTAGTTGCGCCCTAGTTGCACCCTATTTGCATCCTACGTGCGCCCTAGTTGTGCCCTAGTTGCGCCTTACTTGCGACCTACTTGTACCCTACTTGTACCCTACTTGCGCCCTACTTGCACCTTAGTTCCGCCCTAGTTGCACCCTACTTGCGTCCTACTTGCACCCTAGTTGCGCCTCAGTTGGGCACTAGCTACGTCCTAGTTGCGCCCTAGTTGTGCCCTAGTTGTGTCCTAGTTGCACACTAGTTGCGCCCTAGTTGCGCCGTACTTGCGTCCTAGTTGCGCCCTCATTGTGCCCTAGTTGCACCCTGCTTGCACCCTACTTGCGCCCTACTACACCCTAGTTGCACCCTAGCCGCCCCCTAGTTGCGTCCTACTTGCGTCCTACTTGCGTCCTAGTTGCGTCCTAGTTGCGCCCTAGTTGCACCCTAGTTGTGTCCTACTTGCGCCCTACTTGCGCCCTAGTTGCACCCTAATTGCGCCCAAGTTGCTCCCTAGTTGCGCCCTACTTGCACCCAAGTTGGTCCCTAGTTGCGCCCTAGTTGCGCCCTAGTTGCACCGTACTTGCGCCCTACTTGTGCCCTACTTGCGCCCTATATGCGCCCTAGTTCCGCCCTAGCCCTCTAGTTGCGCACTAGTTGCACCTTAGTTGGACACAAGTTACGCCCTAATTGCGCCCTAGTTGTGCCCTTGTTGCGTCCTAGTTGCACCCTAGTTTCACCCTAGTTGCACCCTACTTGCGCCCTAGTTGCCCACTAGTTGCGCCCTAGTGAGGAGGCATATATGTTGTAGTGATAGAGGTGCATTTGAAGGTCAACATGATGTGAGAGGCATGAGGAGGTGAAGGAAGCAGAGCTTGAAGGCTTTACAAAGAAGAAGTTTAGTGATGAACAATGCAAGAGGCAGAGGCGGTGGAGTGTTGGTGCTGCTGAGATGAGGGAGGTTGATGTTGTACTTGTCGCAGAGTTGTGCCCATACACGTATCTGGTTGACAGTACAGCTGCAAGATGGCGGTGGGTGCAGGGGCGAAACCTCGTGCGCTGTAGAGGATGATCGAAGATGCGGATGATGAAGCTTGAGGAGAAGGATGAGGCAGCGGCAGCGCGGCTCGGCCTGGTGTTTCAGGCGTCAGAGATGTGAAAGCGGGCGATGCTGGACACAGGTTCTTTCCCTGTGTTGTGATACCATGTTAGGAAAATGGAAGCAGCGGAGAATGCAGAGATGCGGACAGACAGATAGTGCAGAAGTTGCGACGAAGGTGCAGTGTGCTGACGGAAGGATGATGTCACAAGAGCAGCACTTGATGTGGACAAGGAATGATTGTGCGAGGAGCGGAAGCGACGAAGCGCTGAGGATTAGCGAAGGAGTACAACACTTCAGGTGTGGATGAGAGCTCGGTTAGGGCTGAGAGTACCGAAACGTGGGCCACAGGCCACTGCGCTCTGATGCGAGCACACCGAAGGCTGGGGCGGGACAGCAATGATGAGAGATCAGATGCTAAGTACACTGCTTAAGGATAATGAGGCAAAGCTGAATGAGGGCTAGAGGCCTGAGCGGAAGCGAGGGGCCGAGGGCCCGAGAGACTTTGCGGAAGCGATGAATGATTGAGAAGATGATTGATTAATAAGGGCGGATTAACAGAGGATTGATCAGAGGCAATAGGTTACATGGAGTCCTATAGCTAGAGCAAGGACGCCTACACCCATTAGGGTGGGCGGTGCGAGATGTGTAGCCGTAGCCGACACAGTGTTGCTGCTTCTGCTGCTGCAAGTGTGTCTGAGCGGTGCGGAGGCGCGGTGCGGCTCCACACAATCTTGGGCTCTTGGTAGTCCTCTCGTGTTGAACCAAGGATGTGCTTCTTCTGTCGAGCCTTCTTTGTAGCCACGGTGAGCAGATCAGGACACATATCTTCTGTAGGCGGAACTTGGTGGTCGTTCGGTTGCGTGGGTGGTCTGTTGGCACTGGTCGTTGTGGGCTCGGACGGTCGGATGGTCAGACTGGAGAGGTCTGATTGGTCTAGCCATCTGAACCATTCGGAAGGCAAGCTGCAAGGGGTGAACCGGGTCTCGGCTGGCATTTCCGGTTTCCGGTTCCCGGTTGCACGAGGAGGGAGACCATAGGAGAGGGGACAAACCGGTTGAGCTGTGTGGATCTTGACGGATATTCAGACATTGTGCCCTACTTCCATCCTAGTTGCCTCCTACTTGCGTCCTAGTTGTGCCCTAGTTGCGCCCTACTTGCGTCCTAGTTGCCTCCTACTTGCGTCCTAGTTGTGCCCTAGTTACGCCCTACTTGCGTCCTACTTGCACCCTACTTGCGCCCTACTTACGCCCTAGTTGCACCTTAGTTGCGCCCTACTTGCGCCCTACTTGCGCCCTACTTGCGTCCTACTTGCGCCCTAGTTGCGCCCTAGTTGCACGCTAGTTGCACCCTAGTTGCGTCCTAGTTGCGCCCTACTTGCGCCCTACTTGCGCCCTACTTGCGTCCTACTTGCGCCCTAGTTGCGCCCTAGTTGCACGCTAGTTGCACCCTAGTTGCGTCCTAGTTGCGCCCTAGATCCGCCTTAGTTGGACACTAGCTACGTCCTAGTTGCGCCCTAGTTGCGTCTTAGTTGCGCCTTACTTGCGCCCTACTTGCGTCCTACTTGCACCCTGGTTGCACCCTAGTTGCATCCTAGTTGTGCCCTACTTGCGCCCTACTTGCGTCCTAGTTGCGCCCTAGTTGCGTCTTAGTTGCGCCTTACTTGCGCCCTACTTGCGTCCTACTTGCACCCTGGTTGCACCCTAGTTGCATCCTAGTTGTGCCCTACTTGCACCTCAATTGGGCACTAGCTACACCCTAGTTATGCCATAGTTATACCCTAGTTGCACTCTAGTTCCGCCCTAGTTACGCCCTAGTTGTGCCCTACTTGCGCCCTACTTGCGCCCTAGTTGCGCCCTAGTTGCACCCTAGTTGCATCCTACTTGCGTCCTACTTGCGCCCTACTTGCGCCCTAGTTACGCCCTAGTTGTGCCCTACTTGCGCCCTACTTGCGCCCTAGTTGCGCCCTAGTTGCACCCTAGTTGCATCCTACTTGCGTCCTACTTGCGCCCTACTTGTACCCTAGTTTCGTCCTAGTTGCGCCCTATTTGCGTCCTACATATGCCCTACTTGCACCCTACTTGCCCCCTAGTTGCGCCCTAGTTACACCCTAGTTGCGTTCTACTTGTGTCCTACTTGCGCCCTAGTTGCGCCCTATTTGCGTCCTACATATGCCCTACTTGCACCCTACTTGCCCCCTAGTTGCGCCCTAGTTACACCCTAGTTGCGTTCTACTTGTGTCCTACTTGCGCCCTAGTTGCGCCCTAGTTGCGCCCTAGTTGTGTCCTAGTTGCGCCCTATTTGCGCCTAAGTTGTACCCTACTTGCGCCCTAGTCGCGTCCTAGTTGCGCCCTAGTTGCGCCCTACTTGCGCCCTACTTGTGCCCTACTTTCGCCCTAGTTGCGCCCTACTTGCACCCTAGTTGCGTCCTTGTTGCGCCCTACTTGCACCGTAGTTGCGCCTCAGTTGGGCACTAGCTATGCCCTAGTTTCACCTTTGTTGGGCCCTAGTTGTGTCCTAGTTATGCCCTACTTCCGCCCTACTTGCGTCCTAGTTGCGCCCTACTTGCGTCCTAGTTGCGCCCTACTTGCCCCCTAGTTACGCCCTAGTTGCGCCCTAGTTGCGTCCTAGTTGCGCCTCAGTGGGGCACTAGCTACGTCCTAGTTGCGCCCTAGTTGTGCCCTAGTTGCACCCTAGTTGCGCCCTACTTGCCTACTTGCGTCCTACTTGCGCCCTACTTGTGCCCTATTTGCACCCTAGTTGCGTCCTAGTTGCGCCCTACTTGCACCCTACTTGTGTCCTACTTGCGCCCTAGTTGCACCCTAGTTGCGTCCTAGTTGCGCGCTACTTGCGTCCTATATGCGCCCTACTTGTGCCCTAGTTACGCCCTAGTTGCGTCTTAGTTGCGCCTTACTTGCGCCCTACTTGCACCCTACTTGTGCCCTAGTTGCGTCCTAGTTGCGTCCTAGTTACGCCCTACTTGTGCCCTACTTGGGCCCTAGATGCGCCCTAGTTGCTTCCTAGTTGCGCCCTAGTTGCGCCCTACTTGCGCCCTAGTTGTGCCCTACTTGCGCCCTAGTTGCGCCCCAATTGCTCCTCAGTTGGGCACTAGCTACGCCCTAGTTGCGCCCTAGTTGCGCCCTAGTTGCGCCCTAGTTGCGCCCTACTTGTGCCCTACTTGCACCCTAGTTGTGCCCTACTTGCGTCCTAGTTACGCCGTACTTGCGTCCTAGTTGTGCCCTAGTTGCACCCTAGTTGCGTCCTAGTTGCGCCTCAGTTGGATACTAGCTACGCCCGAGTTGCGCCCTAGTTGCGTCCTAGTTGCGCCCTAGTTACACCCTACTTGCGTCCTACTTGCGCCCTAGTTGCTCCCTACTTGTGCCCTAGTTGCGCCCTAGTTGCGCCCTACTTGAGCCCTAGTTGGGCCTCATTTGGGCACTAGCTACGCCCTAGTTGCGTCCTAGTTACGCCCTAGTTGCGCCCCAGCTGCGCCCTACTTGCGCCCTACTTGCGCCCTACTTGCGTCCTACTTGCGACCTAGTTGTGCCCTAGTTGCGCCCTAGTTGCGTCTCAGTTGAACACTAGCTACACCCTAGTTGCGCCCTAGTGGCACCCTGGTTGCGCCCTAGTTGCACCCTAGTTGTGCCCTAATTGTGCCCTAGTTGCGTGCTACTTGCGCCCTCCTTGCGCCCTAGTTGCGCCCTACTTGCGCCCTACTTGCGCCCTAGTTGCGCCCTAGTTGTGCCCTACTTGCACCCTACTTGCGCCCTACTTGCGCCCTACTTGCGCCCTACTTGCGCCCTAGCTGCACCCTAGTTGGGCCCTACTTGCGCCCTACTTGCGCCCTACTTGCGCCCTAGTCGCGCCCTTGTTGCACCCTACTTGCACCCTACTTGCGCCCTACTTGCGCCCTAGCTGCACCCTAGTTGGGCCCTACTTGCGCCCTACTTGCGCCCTACTTGCGCCCTAGTCGCGCCCTTGTTGCACCCTACTTGCACCTTACTTGTTGTCAGTAAAACACTGGACGCAACAGGTGCTGTAGTGGATGCGGTCCGAGGTGCGGGCGAGCTAGGAGGCGAGCCGCAGCGCCGAGGCACAGGCTGAACCTCTAGGTGATGCCACAGCACCAGGTGGACGAGCACTTGTACTGAGAAAGGAGATGATGCTGGTAGAAGAAGCAGGCTAACGGATAGTAGCGTGAGGAGCCAACCACTGAGCAAAAGGAGCGAAACGAGAGGGTTACATGGGGGAGGTGCCGAAAGGGCACGAGCCGTTCCTGAGTAGGTAGCACATGACAAGGTCACAGCACCAAGAGAGCGGGCCTTACAGATGACTCCGGTGATGGGTGCAGTGGCAGGAACCACGGGCACGAGGAAGAGAAGCTTGACTGCTGTACTTGTTGATGATGGTAGCCACAGTACCACGATGCGGGCTGCCAGCGGGGCAAGCTACAGCAACCGAGGACGGGCCGCGAGTGAGTGGAGGCGAGCGAGCGGAGCACTGGATGAAGGATGCCAAAGCAAAGTGCCCACAGAGCTTGGGCTCAGCGGAAGTGAAAAGAGTGCAGCGAAGAGGTGTGCCACAGCCGAGAGGCGGGCAACACGAGGCGAGAACTGATCAGAGAGAAGCGGAAGAATCCAGTGCCACAGCCCAAAGGCAGACAGCAGGAAAGGGTGAACCATGGATTAACTAGGTTAAGAAGTGATGCAAATACAAGAGTCATTAAGTACTACGCTAGCTACCTAGGACATGCAAGTGCCACTCGCTAGGGTGGCTTGTAGGAGCGGCGCCGCCTTCGGCGAGCTGCCGCTAGTGCCGTTGCTTTAGTGTGCACAGTCGTAAAGCGGCTGCACACGGGTCTGGCGGGGAACTTGGATCGGAAGCCCATTGCCGGGGTTGCCGATGGACTGGTTTGTAGGCTTGTCGCGTAGCTACGATCGTGCTGTCTGTTGGTCGTGTGCCGGTCGTTCCCGCTATCGTTGTCCGTTGGGGTATACCGGTCGTTCCCGCGCTCTCCGGTTTTGGCAGTCGCCCGCCCATACCGTTGCCATGCTTGAAGCGAGGAGGTGAGCCGGCCATCTTTGTATTTCTTATTTTACTGGCTCGCCGATGGTGAGGGGTATTCCAGATATTTCCGAGATGCCCCTGAAAGGTTGATGTCTTGCGAGACTTGACCACATATTCTGACACTTGCGTCCTATTTTCACCCTAGTTGCACCCTAGTTGCGCACTACTTGCATCCTACTTGCGCCCTAGTTGCGCCCTAGTTGCACCCTAGTTGTGCCCTACTTGCGCCCTACTTGCGCCCTACTTGCGCCCTACTTGCGCCCTACTTGCGCCCTGGTTGCGCCTTACTTCCGTCCTAGTTGCGCCCTAGTTGCGCACTAGTTGCGCCTTAGTTGGGCACCAGCTACCCCCTAGTTGCGCCCTATTTGCACCCTAGTTGCACCCTAATTGTGCCCTTCTGGTGCCCTACTTGCACCCTAGTTGTGCCCTAGTTGCGCCCTAGTTGCACCCTAGTTGCGCCCTAGTTGCACCCTAGTTGCGCCTCAGTTGGGCACAAGATACGCCCTTGTTGCACCCTAGTTGCGCCCTACTTACACCCTACTTGCGACCTACTTGCGTCCTAGTTGCGCCCTAGTTGCGCCCTAGTTTCGCCCTAGTTGCGCCTCAGTTGGCACTAGGTACGCCCTAGTTGCGCCCTAGTTGTGTCCTAGTTGCGTCCTTGTTCAGTCCTAGTTGCACCCTAGTTGCGTCCTACTTGCGCCCTAGTTACGCCCTTGTTGCGCCCTAGTTGCGCCCTAGTTGCGCCCTATTTGCACCCTACTTGCGCCCTAGTTGTGCCCTAGTTGCACCCTAGTTGCGCCCTACTTGCGCCCTACTTGCGCACTAGTTGCGCCCTAGTTGCACCCTAGTTGCGTCCAAGTTGCGCCCTACGTGCGCCGTACTTGCGCCCTAGTTATGCCCTAGTTGCACCCTAGTTGCGTCCTAGTTGCGCCCTAGTTGCGCCCTACTTGCGCTCTAATTGCGCCCCACTTGCGCCCTAGTTGCACCCTAGTTACGCCCTACTTGCGTCCTACTTGTGCCCTACTTGCACCCTACTTGTGCCCTAGTTGCGCCCTACTTGCGTCCTAGTTGCGCCCTTGTTGCGCCCTAGTTGCGCACTAGTTGCTCGTCAGTTGGGCACCAGCTACGCCCTAGTTGCGCCCTAGTTGCGTCCTAGTTGCGCCCAAATTGCGCCCTAGTTGCGCCCTAGTTGTGCCCTAGTTGCGCCCTAGTTGCGCCCTAGTTGTGCCCTAGTTGCATCCTAGTTGCACCCTAGTAACGCCCTGGTTGCACCTTAGTTGGACACTAGCTATGCCCTAGTTGCACCCTAGTTGCACCCTAGTTGCGTCCTACGTGCGTCCTACTTGCGCCCTACTTGCGCCCTAGTTGCACCCTGGTTGCGCCCTAGTTGCGCCCTAGTTGCGCCTCGATTGGGCACTAGCTACGTCCTAGTTGCGTCCTAGTTGTGCCCTCATTGCCCCCAAGTTGCGCCCTAGTTGCGCCCTGGTTGCGCACTGCTTGCGCCCTACTTGCGCCCTACTTGCGTCCTACTTACGCCCTACTTGTAACCTAGTTGCGCCCTAGTTGCGCCCTACTTGCGTCCTACTTGCGTCCTAGTTACGCCCTAGTTGCACCCTACTTGCACCCTACCTGCGCCCTACTTGCGTCCTACTTGCGCCCTAGTTGCACCCTAGTTGCGCCCTAGTTGCGCCCTAGTTGCGCCCTAGTTGCGCCCTAGTTGCACCCTAGTTGTACCCTACTTGCGCCCTAGTTGCGCCCTACTTGCGCCCTACTTGCGCTCTAGTTGTGCCCTACTTGCGCCCTAGTTGCGCCCTAGTTGCGCCCTAGTTGCACCCTACCTGCGCCCTACTTGCGTCCTACTTGCGCCCTAGTTGCGCCCTAGTTTCGCCCTAGTTGCGCCCTAGTTGCGCCCTAGTTGTGCCCTAGTTGCATCCTAGTTGCGCCCTAGTTGCGCCCTAGTTGCGCCTCAGTTGGGCACTAGCCACACCCTAGTTGCGCCCTAGTTGCGCCCTAGTTGCATCGTAGCTGCGTCCTACTTGCGCCCTACGTGCATCCTAATTGCGTCCTACTTGCGCCCTAGTTGCGCCCGACTTGCGCCCTAGTTGCGCCCTACTTGCGCCTTAGTTGGACATTAGCTCCGCCCTAGTTGCGCCCTAGTTGCACCCTAGTTGCGCCCTAGTTGCGCCCTACTTGCGCCCTACTTGCGCCCTCGTTGCGCCCTAGGTGCACCCTACTAGCGCCCTACTTACACCCTAGTTGCGTCCTAGTTGCGCCCTAGTAGCGCCCTACTTGTGCCCTACTTGCGTCCTACTTACGTCCTAGTTGTCCCCTAGTTGTGCCCTAGTTGTGCCCTACTTGCGCCCTACTTGCACCCTACTTGCGCCCAAGTTGCGCCCTAGTTGCGCCCTTGTTACGCCCTACGTGCACCCTACTTGCACCGTAGTTGTGCCCTAGTTGTGCCCTACTTGTGCCCTAGTTGCGCCCTGAATGCGTCCTAGTTGCGCTCTAGTTGCGCCTAAGTTGGGTACTAGCTACGCCCTAGTTCCGCCCTAGTTGCGTCCTAGTTGCGCCCTAGTATCGCCCTACTTGTTCCTTACTTGCGCCGTAGTTGCGCCCTACTTGCGCCCTAGTTGCGCCCTACTAATGCCCTAGTTGCACCCTAGTTGCGCCTCGATTAGGCACTTACGACACCCTAGATGCGCCCTAGTTGCACCCTAGTTGCACCGTACTCACGCCCTACTTGCATCCTAGTTGCGCCCTACTTGCACCCTAGTTATGCCCTACTTGCGTCCTACTTGCGCCCTAGTTGTACCCTACTTGCACCCTATTTGCACCCTACTTGCGCTCTAGTTGCGCCCTACTTGCGCCGTAGTTGCGCCCTAGTTGCACCCTAGTTGCGCCGTGGTTGCGCCTTAGTTGGGCACTAGCTACGCCCTAGTTGCGCCATAGTTGGACCCTAGTTGCGCCCTAGTTGCACCCTACTTGCGCCCTACTTGCGCTCTGGTTGCGCCCTACTTTCCCCCTAGTTGTACCCTAGTTGCACCCTTAAGGCGCCCTAGTTGCACCTTAGTTGGGCACTAGCGACGCCCTAGTTGCGCCCTAGTTGCACCCTAGTTGCGTCCTAGTTGCGCCCTAGTTGCGCCCTACTTGCTCCCTACTTGCGCCCTAGTTGCGCCCTACTTGCGCCCTAGTTGCTTCTCAGTTGGGCACTAGCTACGCCCTAGTTGTGCCCTAGTTGCGCCCTAGTTGCGCCCTAGTTCCGCCCTAGTTGTGCCCTAGTTGCGCCGTAGTTGCACCCTAGTTACGTCCTACTTGTGTCCTACTTGCGCCCTAGTTGTGCCCTAGTTGCGCCCTAGTTGCGCCCTACTTGCGCTCTTCTTGCACCCTAGTTGCGCCCTAGTTGTACCCTAGTTGCGCCCTACTTGCGTCCTACTTGCGCCCTACTTGCGCCCTAGTTGCGCCCTACTTGCGTCCTACTTGCGCCCTACTTGCGCCCTAGTTGCGCCCTACTTGCGTCCTACTTGCGCCCTACTTGCGCCCTAGTTGCGCCCTACTTGCGTCCTACTTGCGCCCTACTTGCGCCCTAGTTGCGCCCTACTTGCGTCCTACTTGCGCCCTACTTGCGCCCTAGTTGCGCCCTACTTGCGTCCTACTTGCGCCCTACTTGCGCCCTAGTTGCGCCCTACTTGCGTCCTACTTGCGCCCTACTTGCGCCCTAGTTGTGCCCTAGTTGCGCCCTAGTTGCGCCCTACTTGCGCTCTTCTTGCACCCTAGTTGCGCCCTAGTTGTACCCTAGTTGCGCCCTACTTGCGTCCTACTTGCGCCCTACTTGCGCCCTAGTTGCGCCCTAGTTGTGCCCTACTTGTGCCCTACTTGCGCCCTACTTTCGCCCTAGTTGCACCCTAGTTGCACCCTAGTTGTGCTCTACTTGCGCCCTACTTGCACCCTAGTTGCGCCCTAGTTTCGCCCTAGTTACGCCCTAGCTGCGCCCTACTTGTGCCCTACTTGCGCCCGAGTTTTGTCCTACTTGTGCCCTACTTGCGCCCTAGTTGCGCCCTAGTTGCGCCCTACTTGCGACCTACTTGCGCCCTACTTGCGCCTTATTTGCGCCCTAGTCGCGCCCTAGTTACGCCCTACTTGCGCCCTACTTGCGTCCTACTTGTGCCCTAGTTGGGCACTAGCTGCGTCCTAGTTGTGCCCTAGTTGCGGCCTAGTTGCGCCCTACTTGCCCCCTACTTACGCCCTAGTTGCGCCCTAGTTGTGCCCTTGTTGCGCCTCAGTTGGGCACTAGCTACGCCCTGATTGCGCCCTAGTTGCGCCCTAGTTGCACCCTAGTTGCACCCTAGTTACGCCCTAGTTGCGTCCTACTTGCACCCTACTTGCGCCCTAGTTGCACCCTAGTTGCGCCCTACTTGTGTCCTACTTGCATCCTACTTGCGCCCTAGTTGCGCCCTAGTTGGGCCTTATTTGCGTCCTTCTTGCGCCCTACTTGCACCCTACTTGCGCCTGAGTTGTTCTCTACTTGCGCCCTAGTTGCGCCCTACTTGCGCCCTACTTGCGATCTAGTTGCGCCCTAGTTTCGCCCTAGTTGCGCCCTACTTGCGCCCTACTTGCGCCCTAGTTGCGCCCTAGTTGCGCCCTACTTGTGCCCTACTTGCGCCCTACTTGCATCCTACTTGCGCCCTAGTTGCGCCCTACTTGGGCCCTAGTTGCGCCCTAGTTGCGCCCTAGTTACGCCCTAGTTTCGCCTCAGTTGGGCACTAGTTACGCCCTAGTTGTGCCCTAGTTGCGCCCTAGTTGGGCCCTACTTGCGCCCTACTTGCGCCCTAGTTCCGTCCTAGTTGCGTCCGAGTTGCGCCCTAGTTGCTCCCTAGTTGCGCCCTAGTTGCGCCTTAGTTTGGCACTAGCTACGCCCTAGTTGCACCCTAGTTGTGCCCTAGTTGCGCCCTACTTGCGCCCTACTTGCGCCCCACTTGCGCCCTACTTGCGCCCTAGTTGTGTCCTAGTTATGCCCTGGTTGCGTCCTAGTTGCCCTTCAGTTGGGTAGTAGCTACGCGCTAGTTGCGCCCTAGTTGTGCCCTAGTTGCGCCTTAGTTGCACCCTAGTTGTACCCCAGTTGCGCCCTACTTGCGCCCTACCTGAGCTTCACTTTATATGCGATATGTTCTTCATTTTTCCACTAACTGTGGTAAGAGTGGTGGGAAAGACCATCTTCCTCCCCTTTTCCAGAGCTCCCGGAAATGGTTCTCCATAAAGCTTCAAGGAGAAATCAGTCTTCGTTATTCACCACCTCATAAGTCTCTGGAAATGTTTTATGAACGAAACCTGCTTTCTTCTTATTTATATGTAAATTAATTATACGTAAAAACTTGAATTTATATAGTGCTATCTTCCCTGTTTTTTTCTTGAATCGGGCTCACCACAGGGGTTGTTCGGCTGCTCGGATGTTTCCTTATTGGAGATCTATTTTGACCAGAGGCAAAAGAGTTGAAGGTTGCCTTGGCACGAACAGGGGTCGAAAACCACGAAGGCCTGCCATGTTCACCATCACCGAAAATTTCGGAGACGTGTCCGTTTCTTCGCGCCAGAACGCACCCATCGAAACTCTCTTCCCGCTCAACCGTTGACGCACGAGTCGTTGCGGCAAACGGCTCTGCTGACGTACGCAATTTCGCTGACGCAAGCAGCTCTTCCTGCTTCCCCCTCCGCAGTCTGGCAAGGGTCGTCGTCTTTCCGCCTAGAGCTCAGAGCAGTGTTCTTGACCACTCTGACCCCTTGGCTCTCTGACTCGTCGGCTCTTGGGCTCTTTGGCTCTTGGGTTCCCCCGTTGTATCTGCTGCTCAGTAATTTTCTGGGAGCTTGAGAGTTGCCAATTGAGTCTTCTGGGGACGCTCCAGCCCGATTCCCTCCCTTCTGCGGACAACTCACGCTGGTTCTCTCCGTTCTTGCTTGAAACGTTTTTCAGTCCGACACGCTGGTTAACCTCGGAGCTAGTAATTCAAGATAGGCCGGTCCTACCACAGAGGCGTGCCCGTTGCCTTGCTGCGCGTAGTCGGCAGGCCTCGATCTTTTCACGAGGAAGCACGTCGTCAGACCCAGGCCAGAACGGCGCGCGCAGAGATAACGTTTTCTCTCCAGCAGAAGTGGACTGCTTTCTCGTATCAGCATACCTCTCTGCTGGCTTCGCAAGAGTAGACAGGCCACGTCAGAGCAGCGTTGGAGTGGTCTGCTCCCTTCGGCCACCAAGTTGCTCTGCTTGCTTCCCAGAAGGCAGGTCGCACAAGCTGGGCCTATATCAGGCCACTTAAGAGTAGCGCCTCCGCCCACTGCGTCCTAGAGGAGCGCAGCTTGGCATGGCGGACAAGCAAACCCTAGCTGGCAGCGGTAGCGGCGAGTCCTCTGCGTGCTACTTCCACCGCGACCTGAAGCGTGGGAGCTACGGCGGTGACGTCAGCTGCTTGCAGCAGCATCTCGTTGACGAGGTGAGGTGGGAAGTGCGGCGTGTGATGCCTTCCGAGTGTTGGGTGAAAAAGCTCCTCTCCACACCATGCCAGGCTTTTTAAAAGGTGCTCCGTTGGACCGGAGGGTGGTTCCTTTGCAATGGGCTCTGTCCATGCTTGATGTCAGTATGGCATGACTACCCAGTGGGCAGTAGGAGTTGCGGCCGTGTATCTCCCTCTGCTCCACCTCTTCCATACCTCGAGCAACTCCTACGTCGCCCTCTCCGTCCATCCCCCGGTCCCTCCGTCCCTCCCTTCCTCCCTCCCTTCCCGCCTCTCGACCCCACTCCCTCCCCCACTCCTCCCCTCTACTCCCTCCCTCCCTCCCTTCCACTCTACCTCCCTGGCTCCTTCCCTCCCTGCCTCCCTCCCTCCCTCCATCCCTTTCTCACCCGCTCCCTCCCTCCCCCCTCCTTTTTTGCCTCCCTCCCTCCCTCCCTCCCTCTCGCCTTCCCTCTCTCACTCTCCTTCTCTCCTTCCATCCCTCCCTTCCTCACTCCCTCCGTCTCGTCCTCCCCTCTCTCTCCCTCTCCCCTCCATCCCTCCCCCCTTTATCCTTAACCCCCCAACCCTCCCTCCCTCCCGAACTCCACCCCCCATCCCTCCCTCCCTGCCCCCTCCCTTTATCTCTCCCGGCCGCCCTTCCACCCTCCCACCCTCCCATTCTCCGTCCTCTTCCTCCCTTCCTCGCTCCCTTGCTCGCTTGCTCCCTNTCCTCCTCCTCCTCCTCTCCCCGTCCTCCTCCTCTTCCTGCTGCTGCTGCTGCTTATTCTGTTGATGGTGCAGATGCTGCTGCTGCCGCTGCGGCCATGACGGCTGCTACTGCTGCTGCTGCTGTTGCCAATTCTTCTGCAGCCGCTGCTGTCACGACCGCCACTGCTGCTGCTGCTGCCGTTGCCGCCGCCGCCACTGCTGGTGTTGCTGCAGCTGGTGCTGCTGGCACTGCTGCCGCTTGCTGTTGCTGCTGCTGCTGCTGGCACTGCTGCCGCTGCTGGTGCTGCTGCTGCTGCTGCTGCTGCTGCTGCTGCTGCGACTGCTGCCCCTGCATCTGCTATTTTTTATCGTAATCTTGTATGGTTGCCAACTTCTCTTTTGACATGTGACTGAAGCAACTGACTGAGCCTGGGTGCCCACACACGCACACGCACACACACTTGCAGGGTTTTCTATCAGAGGAACCATCCGGATACTTTGGCAGTGTGACAGAAGATGCTCTCGTCAAATGGCAGGTGAAGCAATCAGTTTGCCGGCGTGCTTTTCTCCTTCACCTTCTCTTGAGCTGCCGAGGAATGTCTACCAAACTGGCCGTTGGCATGTATTCACAACCTTATTGGTCAAACTGTTTGCTGCTTTGGCTCTTCTCTTTCTTGCAAGCATCATTCGCATCAGTGCGGAAAGTGATGCCTTTGGAGTGCTGCTTCGAAAAATATATATATGCTGATATTGGCCTTCCACGTGTGGCTGCCCATGAGTGGGCGAGGGCAGATGCATGATGGCATGTCCTGGTGCACAGCACAACACAGCACCTCTCCATGAATCCCAAGGCATCTCCAGGTCCGACCCATGCAACCCATCGTATGTTTTCAAGTTCCCTCCATGCATTCCATGGCTTCTCCATGTCCCCCCCATGCATTCAGGTTCCCTCTCCTTGCCCTGATGGATGATGGGCAAGGCATCTGAATCACATTATCTGTTTCCCCTCCCCCCCTCCCCCCTCCCCAGCTCATCGACGCCCTTCTCCCTCTAAATATGATCTTCTCCTTCTTCTTTTGGCAGAATGCGCGCAACGTGGTGCCGGCAAAGGGAGTGTTGTCGTTTTCGTCACGCGTTGCGTACGCAAAGCAGAAGGGTATACCCACCACGGAGCAGCTAAGGGCTATGGAAAAGGCAGCTGAGGTTTGTCTTATTTTTTTTGTGTTGGCGTCCTCATCCCCCCCCCCCCGGCCACCAACCCATTTACGCACGTGCTTCTACCTTACTCCCTCAAAATTTGCATTTTAATTGAACCCTGTATCACGTCTCCTGCCTTTCTTCCTCCGCTACCTATGTTCTTCATTAGTTTTTATGTCCGTATCCCCATGTTCTTTCTTCTGCACCTCCTTCTGCGGCTCCATGCCTTTCACTCCCTCTCCATCGTCCTCCCCCAACTCCCACTTCCTCACCCCTTTCCACCCTCCCAACCCCCCTCCCCAACTTCCCCGCCCTTCTTCCACTCATTTCCATTTCTTCCAGCCTCAGTCATTACTCTTGCTGCTGCTGCTTGCTGTCGCAACATTTTTTTTACGCACACGCATTGCTATCGCATGTGCGCTGGCATGATGTCTTGCCCTCAGGCCAGTGTGAGACATGACCGCTGGTTTCTCTCACTTGTAGTGGTCGTGTTCACGATGCTCATGCTGCCCAGACAGCTTGGTTGTCGTCGTCGTCGTCGTCGTCGTCGTCGTCCTCCTCCTCCTCCTCCTCCTCCTCCTCCTCCTCCCCCCCCCC
>SZWC01001498.1:181514-194227 GCA_023375785.1 Penium margaritaceum
ATGTCATGGACATTGATAGACACAAGTGCATGAACCGATGTCGGTGACACGAGTTTACGCACGATTCTGTGAAAATTCCATTTCAGAGAAAACGGATGATGCTCTTTTTCTACTGATGGAGTCACAGAGTACTATGGCGATCTCATAGTGTTCTACAAGTCAACGGCGACATAGTTGAGATCACGTCACGGTCTAGGTTTTGACATCCAAAGGTCATGACCGTGGAGACGATCCATAAGCCGATCGCTTTGTGCTAACAGTGTGTTAGCGCCTTCATCTTGGTGGTCCGACCGACCACATACCATATCATACTCAACATTGAGGCAACTAATGACTAGAGTGTCATAACTAAATGTTGATGTGAAAGGGCTATCCAAAAGGCCTTGAGAAACGATATTTCTCATTGGATGCTTTTGATGTTTTAAGAGAAGCCTCAAAGTCATGGCATTGTGACATGGTACACTAGTCGTGTACGTCACATTCTCCAAATATCATGCGGATGGATTCACATCACGCCAAAGATATGGTATAGCACCACCTATGCAATATCAATGGGCAAAGAAAACCAACGTTTGATTCGTTGGAATAAAACCAATCTCCGAGAGAGTTTATCACGACTATGGTGTAGTCGAACCACGCGTGAATGGTCCTGAAGTCATAGTAAAATGACTGAATTCCCTCTGTATTGGGGATAGTTCAATTGCAGTACATTGCCGAACGCAAGTACAATATTGTTGATTGGATCTCACTGCGGTGGTATCCACAAGGGTGGTGGTTTGCCAGACGTCTTCGATGAGGGTGATCCCCTCCATGAGTGCCTTGGATGAGGCATATTGAAACCACTATGTTGAGTGGAAGTACCGAATGTACACAAAAGAAGACATAAGAGCAACATGTATTGTTGCAACTTGGCAAATATAATCCGTTGACAGGTTCCCGAATGGAACCCTACAACGTGATGAATGATAATGGAACTGGTTGTTCTAGGATCACCGGATGCGATTCCGAAGTGTTCAATCACAATCACATAGAAATGACATCCGACAGGTGTTCTTCCAGCTTGTACCGTAATGATTGTGATCATGGTACACCCGTTTGGTGAACACCATATGTGAACACTTCATTCGTGGATAGAACCCACGGTCGTTGAGATCGGTTATCTCAGCTAACTTAATAAAAAGCTATGTGCTTTTGACGGGGACGTGAGCGGCAGCCTACGGTACCCATTTCAGACAGAAATGAGGGGATGATGGTTGAGACCAAGATCATCTAGGTCGGAGCATCGTCGTGTCCAGTGATGGACACAACGGGAAATGCGTATGCCAGACGACCAATGCCGCCTCCTTCAAAGATGAGTGCAATCGTTGAATGGAAAAACAAGTGTGCTCAGCAACCATGTCTTAGGATCTTGGTGCCTCCCAATCCTAAGATAAAGCTAGCATGCGAGTTGCATGGGCTTAGTGGAGCTTGGTTGAGTTCAGCCAACCAACCCACAGGTGCTGAAAGAGGTCTAGTAGACCTACACGTGGTCATGAACACGTGGTTGCAAACCGAGAGGATTGATGTCCGCATCTTGGATTGCACNTACATACTCTCTTCCAAACTGGCATGACATCGTTGACAATGTACGTCCCAAAAGGCATCGACTATGCCATCGATACACACGTATGATGAGTCTTCGATGAAGACTCACCAACACTTGTGAAGAACGTACAAATCTTGGCAAGAGCCAAGGGATCACGCGATCAACACTGGATGTTGTACGCAAATGACCATAATCACAAAAAACACAAGTGTTTGATTGATGGTGCGTGAACGTGACGCAACCGTGTTGCGGATGACAAGAGTTCACACGTGTAATCTTGTTTGCACTTCTTGTTGCATAGTTTGTATCATGAAGTAAGCGATGATCAAACCTCCGTGAGCAAAGACGAACCGGGACGGTTCAAAGAAAACGGGGAGGAATGTAGCGTACAAACCATTTTTACGGTTAAAAATGGTCTTTAAATAATTATCGGGTGCTTCGGGTACTCGAGGCTCAAGTTTCGAGGAGCCAAAAGCCCGGAAAAATATAATAGGCTAGAGTCTCGTTCGACTCTAGCCTGGAAAATGTCCGTGACCGGATTCTAGGTGAAAGGAGTGCCGCGATGGAAAATCCATCGCGTCACTCCTCCTCCACTCCTAGCTTGGCGCTAGGGTCCTGTTCCAGCGTGGCAATGCCACGTGGAACGATTAGGGTTAAGATGCATGTTTTGCAAAAATGCCCTATGACGACTACGTCCATTTGTGGCGCGGTTCGTCTCAGCCAAAAGGGCTGAGGCGACCATTCGCTACTCCTCCCAAGACGATTATTCTGAGGGCCTACTTTTCGGTTCTATAGTTAATCGCAAAACGGACCATGTCCGTTACACTAAGGTATCCACCAGGACTGGTGTCGTGGCACTCCTCCAATAACATTTTTTGGAGTCCGTCATTTGGGGGCAGGATGGCCTAACGCGTGAATCATAATTGTAAATATGGATCGAAGAACCAAAACTTGGTCTTGTCACATCCGACAAACTACTAACCCGTAACAAACAACCAAACGAGGCATGGGTCTCATTCCGTAAGTGACATGTTGATCTCAGCCATCACGTCCGGTCGCCGAGTGATATATCTACCACGTTTTCTTTAAGGTTTGTCCTCAATGTCGTAATCGGAGTTCGACGCAAGGAAATCCATCCATCAAGTATGTTTGATGACTTAGATTTGGCCGAGAATTGAGACATTAGAGTGCTTGTTGGTCGGTACAGACTACACATTATCGACATTCTAGATAAAATTGCCACAACTTGAACACGAGTACCACTCCTAGCATTTCCTTGTTATACACCATGTAGTTTACCTTCAGAGCGCACAATTCACTTAACATGTATGCGGCTGGTTTGTCTTGGTGGGGAACGGCTCCACTTTTTCGATCAGAGCCATCTGTGGCCATAGTGTACTCCATCAATGGATCTAACAATCATGAGGCTAGCGCTGAGGTGAGTGCGCTTCTTGTAGATTTTTACCCTTATTGCTTACTATCTCCGCAACTCCACTTATTGGATTTACGAGTGAGATCGGAGACAAGCATTGATACTCAACGGTAGTCTTTAACAACTCCAATGCACCAGATGAAGAACCTGAAAACTACTTGGAATTCCAAACTATGGTCGATGTTGGCCGATCAGAAACCGCCTGTACTTTCTTTGGGCCTAGTATGATCAGTCCATAGGAGAATAAGGCATACTTGGGGTCTTGGGCGATCGAGTCGAGCAATGCGTGTGATGTTGTGCCATGAGAGGTTGCTTGCAAAACTACCTCAATAACTGTAGGGTATTCAAGAATTTGAAGGTGCGGTTGAACATATTTCCAGGATAATAACTAAGTAGAAGAAATAGTGTCAGAACTCCAATACAGTTTGCCATAGTTTTTTCAACCCTTCTGGAAAGTGGTTGATCGTTTGAGACGCTTCTAGAACAGAACGTCGGTGCAAGTATCCAAATGGCCTCGGCCAAACGGTGTGAGAATCCTTGATAGGTCGCGAGTGGGCCATGCATGTAATGACACATAATTCCTTGAATGAAGTTTAGCGACATGTGCACGTAAGGGGCGTTACATTGTTTCCATCCTATATAGTGACATGCAACGTCATCAACATAAAAAAGAAAGTAATTTGCCATCACGCCAATTGACTTTCAACAACTTATTTTGTTCAAAAAATGCCTTGCTAGTCATTGATTTGTGGCAATTCAATCGACAGGTGGTCAATGTTAGTTTGAGCTTAACGAGGCGGGCTCACGCATATATTTTGGAGACAAAAAATAGGATTCAAAGAACAATGTGCATTTTATTTATTGCTCAAAATGCGTACTTCATGACAAACTGTAAGAAATCTCGAGCGCATACATTTTTTAGTAAAGACAAGAATGAGGCATACTTGGGGACTTGGGCGATGAGGCTAATTGGTGCATGCGATGTCGCGTTCTGAGGAGCTGGTTCGAGAAGTTGAGTTGGGAAGAAGCAAGGTTCCGAGAGTAACGAGGCCCATCTTTTGAAAATTCTAGTGCCCCTGCGATGTTGAGTGAATAGTATCAAAAGGTTGGTGCGATTTGTTGTAGTTTTGGTGAAACTTCAAGAAACAAGTCAGACATCTTAGAACCTTGAAAAATGGGAAAATTGGGATCAAGGCCATTGGAAAATTTGCCATCGGCTAAATGGCCTGAAAACCAGAGGTCGATGGGCGGTTGGCCATGAATTCAAAGGCCAATAATGATCACACATAGAGTTTATGGACTTGTGTCCATTTTGGCCACATCATCTTGTCTTTTTTTTAAACATCGGTTGATGTTGGTTATGCATGCTGTCAATTTGATGATTGAAGTCCCATTGCTTGTTGTAGGGCTCTCACTTTTGTGTGATGTGCCATAGGTGTGCCACATGATGGCATGCTTCATCACCTTTCTTTGTTGGTGAGGTGCCTCATTACCTGCGACCACATACTATTTGGCATTTTCTGCTTCAAGACTTGGTGGCGGATGCATGTTCATGGTAGGGAGGTTTCTCTTTTGGGTCCGGGTAAAGTTTTAGACGGCTTATGTGAAAGAGAGAGTTTGTACCCATGACTTTAGGTAAGCGAAGCTCATCGAAGACATGCGGTCCTGTTGAGAAGATGCCTTAAAGCTTGCTAGATCTGCTCTCACTAACATTTTCCACTTAGTTGACGCAACAGCACATAAGGCATGAGCAAGAATACCAAGATGTAGGTAGGTTTTGCCTGTCACATATCCAAAAGTTCCTTCTTTGGTGCGCGGTCTCGTCATTCATTCCTTGACCCATTGCCGACAAAAATGGTGGCGACTGGTCAGGTTTTTGCATCAGTCAGATTACAGATGGAGAAATTCACCAAATGTTTCTTTTTTAGATCTTTTCCTTAGGTGAAGTGATAGGTTGTCTTCTACGTTTGCGCTCGGCACCAGCCTAGTGTCGTGGATGAATGGAGGCTCTTATATGATTGCGGTTCCTTCAGCAAAACTCCTAATTAGCAGGTTTTCACAGCCAAAATAATATCCCATTAAGTCTAGTCATGAATTTCGACAAAATTTGCATCAATTTTTCTTGGACTCCCTAAGTCGTTTTAGCAATCTCCCTCTTGCCTTGGGCAAAACTGTGCACACCCGCATGGAATCTAGGTTCGCATAAGGAAATGTAGAGCTCACGTGACATGCTCATTTGTCAAGCTTATGTCTCAATTCCCAACAGCCTATGGGATAGAGCGACCTTCAGTTTTCTCATAACACTGTCCACTATGCCTGATTCTGCGCCAACTAACCAAGGTTGTTATCTGGACAAAACAAGAATGTGGAGGCATGAATTCCTGGAAGGTGGTATTTGAACAACGGATTATTTGCAGAATTCATGTAGATCACAGTTGCCGTTACTCGCGGCAAAAAAGGCTGAATGAGAGTTTCAAGTGAAAGTACAGAATGTGCCAGACTTGCTGGCGGATCAAAACATTCATGATTGCTGATTTTCATAACATCAAGAATGAATATTTTCTGGCAGCGCTTGCAATTTATTCCCCTTCTGATTGGTGCCTCGTATTGTTTCAAGAGGTCACGTCATCGTTGCAGGTATATTGGCTAGATCATTGCGTTTTTGGCTCTGTGTTTATGAGAGTTAATGTGTCGCTGAAAGGTGATTAGAATTTGAGTGTCTTATACCTGGCCTATTGGAAGCTCGAACCTTGTTACATTGTTTGAAGTTATTAGCCAAGTTGAATGGCTCGATGATAATTTTGACGCCTTGTCGATTATGGTCGTCCACTTTTTGATTTTTAATCTGTAGTTGTTTGTTCATGGTTCGTTGATGGAACTCAAATTGAGAATGGGACCGTGCAAGTATTGTTTGGCTGCAAAGAAAACATTGCCTCTTTTAAGCTTGCCGTTTTGGCAGCCTTCAAGGTGAGACGTTTATGTTCGGTCAGAGCTTTGCACTCACAATTTTTTGGTGGATACATCATATACTTAAGAGGTTTCTTTTCAGAATAGACGCTCACCATGCTTTAATTTTTGTCTTGTTGCCGTGTATGGTAGAGACTGGTGAGGTCGTCGCCACGGACAAGTTTTCCCATAAAATTGGTTACAATGGCCAGGTAATCCTACTTCTGGCCGTGGCCTCATGCGAGGTGATGGTCCGCTGAAAGGTCACTAAAGTTTGGGCATATGTGCTTCGTGATCCATCGGAATCTCAAACCTGATTTCCCTGTTCAAAGTTAGAAGCCGACTTATGCAGTTGGACGGTCAATGTGACTTTCAGGCGATTCAGGCCGTCTAGATTTTCTAAATTTTGCAACACTAAGTTTATGGTTTTTTTTACGGAGCTCGAACTGAGACATTGACCATGAAGATTCTTTTTAATGATGTGGATTCGATGGTCATCTGTTGGATTTCAAATGCTTTTAAGATCATGCATAAGTTTTTTGTTGTAGAAAAGCATTACCCCTCAAAAGCTTCCTGTTAGGGCAGCCTGCACTTTTATATCAAAGTCGGAGCTTGGCGATGACGTCATTTACTGGCAGATCAACAATATGGTTAGCGCGAACCGTTATATTTTTCTATGTGTAATTTTTCAGAGGGCAAACTTATCCGAGGCGACGACCTGACCAGCCGCCACGATATTCGGCGACATCGAGGACAGGTAGGTCTGGGAAGCTCCTGTTCGAAGAAACTACTTCTGAAACATGTGACGGCCAGCGATGACCGCCCGTTTCATCCGTCGGTCCATCTGGTCAGTAGATTACTCCGATCTGCCGTTAAGGCCCTACGGTGTAAGCCGCCCTGACGGCGACATTGCGAGCGGCATGGGAATTGAAAAACAATGTTTTCTCAGGTTTCTTTGCATTAAGTTTACGCAGAAGTTTTAGCGTTGTTCATGCAAGAAAAAACAGCTCCTAACATCAAACCACCGTCACTATTGCAAACCTAGCGAGGCCAGTAACGCGGAAACAAATATTTTGATGTATTCTCGAGCGCTGACGGCCTGGATTATCGGGGCGTCAAAGAAACCTCTCCAGCCGTTCAGGTTGGCGTAAAACATCAACCACCGCAGCCAGGTTTGCGTCTCCGGTAGGCCAGAAACCAGGTAGGTTTGAATCTTCGATGTGAATAGGAGCATAACACGTCGTATGAGGACAGAGAGGTAACCTGGATTATTTTGTCAATTTATCCTTTTTCAGAATAGGTGGTCACCATGCCTTGATGTCTAGATTGCCGTTGTATGTGTTGGCAACTGGTCAGGTCATCACTTTGAACAAGTTTCACCCATAAAACTTGATGATTTGGTGAGATAATCCTTTTGTTGACTCTGTTCTCATGCGAGGTGATGGGTCTTTTTAAAGCTGACCAGGTTTTGAGCCCATCTGATTCTTGACCCATTGGAAGCTCAAACCTGATTTTGTTTTTGGATTTACGGCTTTTTTTACACCTGGAAGTTCTGGTTGTTCACGTTTTCAAAAATTTGGAAGTGATTTGGTTATGGTTTCTTGGCGGCGCTGGAAGTTAGATATTGACCATCACTGTTGTATTGTATTCAACGTTTTCGATGGAAATCTGCATCATTCAACAAGCTTTGAAGATAATCCATAAATTTTTGGTCATAAAAAAGGGGCCGATTCCTTTTTACCCACCATTTGAAAAAGTTATGTGCAGGTTCCCCACGGATGGAAACTTTATTTACGTAGTGTCCACTCGTGGGAGAACATGCCTACTATCCCCACTTTTTGGCAGGTCCCTTCCGTTCTCCCCACACATTTTAATCGGTGACCACAATCTCCAAATTTAAAAAAGGCTATGCAAATTATCCACTATTTCAGGGCTGACTCCGATACCCACTTTTCTACGATATAGGCGGCAGGGCTGGCGAGTGCGAAAACATCAGAACGGGTCCCTCGTGGGAGAATTATCTGCATCGTGGAAGGGTATGCGTCCCCAACGGTTACGTGACATGCCACCGTGTCAGGCCTCCAGCGTGTACCAGAGGACCACTCATACGCCTCGACGACGTATTCCAGCGTACCTACAGTTGCGACCAAGCAACTGTTGACGCGACGAACGGACGCCGTCGATGCGCTCCCGTATGAAGCCGTGATTCACGGGTTATGGGCCAATCATTCTGCCAAAACAGTCTCTTCGCATCCGTCACTTATGCGCGGTGCACACGGTAACGAACAATTATGGCTGCGAATGATTCACCTGACGAACCGGTACAATGTACCAGTTCGCAAGGTTCTTCGACGTACTGAAAAGTAGTTAACATCGAACTGCGCATAATGCGATCTTCTTCACTTAGCGACGCCTCTTCCATTGGATCGACAAACCAATCGTGGCTCCGACGGCATGTCATCCGATGGGCGCATGAACTATAGAGAAGGTCGAGGATGGAGTACTGGATACTATGTGGATCCCTTTGTTGCACACCGAGCATGGGTCGCAATGAAGGAAACATGGGACCGCAAAGAGGCATGTACGAGGTTCGTACGTGGCCACCATCCGCCAAAGGCCACATGGCCCACGACACCTGAAGCCATGGCACAGACCCTTGACTGGCCAATGCCCAGTTTGAGACCATCGAATTGCCCTGACATATGGGAGCCATGGATCTCATCCGATCCTAGCTGTCCGTGCGGATGCAACCGCTCGTAGACCTCGTACTAATACGGAGCTAGCATTCATCATTAGCCATCTCCAATCACTGTGGTTACTGTAGTAGACATGGGTCGACCGACGTATACACATGACGAACCTACCACACCCAGCATGCCACATCGGACGCCTCAGCAAGTGGAGGAGGCATGGGGTACGATCAAGGCTCACTGGGACACGCTCGTTGCAACGGATGTACCGAGCTGGGTGAACGACCAATGCGAACCAGAGACCATGTGCTGGATACTGGGTGTTCGCATGCCAACTCCTCGTCCACCAAACACCCCAGGGCAGTGGATGCCTTGGACTTCATAGTGTCGGTGGATGCTTTGGACTAGTTTTCAATTTTTGTTTATCACCATACCCATTGATCTCTTCTTCACGTACCATGTACAGAATGCGTTGACTGTTAAGCCTTGTGATATGATGTGATGAATGTCTGCTTGTATATTGATAGCAGCACTTGGCTGCAGATGTACACCAAATGTGACAGTGGGTAATTTGAACATTTTCTTGTTCATTCCTGCAAACATACCCAATGTCATGTACTTGCACTCTATGTTTACCTCTGTAAATATGAGTCCAGTATTGTTTCCACATCAAAGTACTCCGAATATATGCGAATGACTACATGTGGTGAAAATAGACCACTTCCATACACAGACTAACAAGGCATCCTTCTTATACGAGTGCACTGATTCATTGCTTACAACGATGTTGACTAAGGTTTGCCTATGCGAATTAATACAGCAATGGTCACAGTTCTAATTAACACATGAATGCAATACTTAAGGGCAAGCAATTCATTGGTGTCAAATGTTTCACTCAAAAGAACAGCGGGGTCAAATAGCCGTGGCTAATCCAGACCTGCACGTACACAGGGAGACTACGCACATACGAAATGACTTCGCATGCCACACACTCTGTGTCCCCCGAGAACTCACACACAACATCGAAGTATTCATCCCCAAAGGGTGATGCACACTGCCCACTACAGGGATTGGCCACTTGCAATCTGGCCCCTGTCTCATCACCATCATGCATGCTAAGTCTACTAAGTAGCAGTCCTGTCTCCACGAATGCATTGTCGCCAACTTCTTGTCGCTCTTCTCGAAGTTTTGCACGTCTCCTCCAGATCATCTTGCGTTTCCGTGTGCTCGTCACGAACCCATGGATGTAGGCCACTGGTACAACCTGCAATAGCAATGAAACCCATAGGTTAGAAATGTTGTACAAGCAGAATGAAATGATGAAAACATGCCTACACAAAAAACTCTGCTTAAGACTTACCATGGCAAATTAGAGGAGGACCATTACGCACGGCGACGCCGCTTTGGATGTGCATCGTCCTCAGACATGCCGGAGGAAGACTCCCACTCATCCTCGTCCCCACTACCCGAGGTCAGGGACTCTTCTTCTTATAAGTCCGTGTCAGTGCAGTCACCTGACTCAGAGCTTTCACACCAGGACGACTCACTGGAGTCATCTGCATCATCAGGATTGTCCACCTGTGACGTCATGATGAACATTCTCTCTGCACCATCTGCTTCACCTCGCCCTGTGGCATTGCCTTCAACTATGTCTGCACCCAATGCCCCCCCCTGCACCAAGAGCAGCACCATTGTCTCCGTTGTGCGGTCCTCCCGCGGACCTGCTGAACTCTTCCCTGGCACTTCCTACACGGCGTGAAGCACGACGTCTTGCAGCTCCATTGCCAACAGCCAACACTACTGTCAACACGCCAGCTGCACCACCATCACCCCCATTCCCACCGCCAGCAGCTCCACGTACCACCTCTGATCCACCGGCCGCACCACCCTCCACACCTTGCCTTCACTGCTTGTGCAGGGAGCACCAGGAGCGTCCCCAGCCTGCCCCGCCCCAACTGCACTTCCACCATTGCCGCCCTCAAGTCCTTCAGCTCCACTGCCGCCCTCAACGCCTTGAGCTCCACTGCCCGAGCCCACATTATGACCTTGTGCTGCCGGTGCCACGGTACTAGCGACAAGCTCCACTTCAATATTCTCTGTCTCCACGCTGTTGGCTGCCAGCTCTCTCGCGCGTGCGGCAGCCACGTCTGCTGGAGATTGTGCCGGTGGGTTGATGCACTTACGGGGCGGGTGTCCCTTCATCTCGCATCTGGTGCAGATATGGTCGCACTTGCGACGTGTCGCCCTGTCCAAGCGCTTAGAGCGTGGATGACCACGGGAGCGTTTCGCACCCGGCTGCCCCCACCCGCGCATGGCGTACTATAGTTCGCGCAGGTTGACCCCCGGCATAGGAGTCCGGTATGTACGTCGCCAAGCCATTTGGGACAGATGCATGTCGGTGTACAGGCCCGGGTTCACGCCTTCATCCAGCATCAACGCCACGGCGTGCTGGCAGGGGTGGCCAAACTCCCTCCACTGCCCGCATGAGTAGGACTTCGCGTTCACATCTACTTCACGGCCTGCCAGGCTCCTGGGCCCGGTGACGTTGCCCATGAGCCTGCCATGGCGCATGACACGGTAGTCCTTGGCGTGTTCCGTGTAGTGCTGCAGCTTCGCATCCACGACGGGCGAGTACCGGCTCTCACAGTCGTGGGATGCACGGCGGCGCTCCATGAACAGTCTCTGCACAAAAGGGTAGATTTGTGCAAAGCAGCGGAATGGGTACAGGTGCCGTATGTTCATCAGGCGGGCGTTCAGAGACTCCATCGCGTTGGACGTCATGTGCCCACCACGAGGCACAGGGCACTTCAGGCGCGTCCACTGCTCCAATGGCAGCCCTGGGTCGCCATCTCCACCGAACAAGTATGTGTACGCCTTGTCGGACGTCCGAGCTCGTCCCGAGCGCGGTCGAACTCGTTCTGTGTGAAAGCAGAAGCCATTCGCCACATGATGTCGGCTGCTGCTGAGCCCGCCTCAGACTTCACGTTCTCCCGCAGGTGTTGACCGCAGTATGTGTGGACAGCTACTGGTAGTTGGCGCTTCACGGCGGTGATGAGTCCGGCATCTCTGTCGCTAATGACTGCGGTGCCGTTGTACCGTGCCGTCGGATACGCCTCTGCCAGCCGCTGACAGAACCAGTCCCAGTTGTCCTTGTCTTCCTGAGGGCATATGGCCCATGCCATCGGCACAGCGTGGCTCTTGGCGTCCCAGTACTGTGCCAGCAGCAGCACTTGCTTGAAGTCGTTTTTATAAAATGTGCCGTCCATTGTCAGCAACCGCCGCACATGCGACCATCCGTTTCTGCAAGCACCGGGTGCCACAAAGGCTCGTCGGAAGATATGGTGCTGGTCCTGCTCCGCGACAGCGACGGTGGATGGGTCAACCCTCTTCAACTGCATGCATGAATCACGAAAAAAGAGCCAAACACGTCTACAGTTGGCACATATACACATAGCACAGTGAATAGCATACAACAAGCGAATAAGGACAGCAGGATACTTACTGCGGCGACGTACGCAGGGAACAGATCCCACGACTTGCTTTTCTCGTCCATGAGATTCGTCAGGGCCTTCTTTTTCGTGCGGTGAATGGCGTGGTAGGCCGACCTCTCGCCAGTGCGCGCTTCCACGATCTGCCGGAGGGCCTTGGAGGTGGTGCATGGCTCCTTGCTGAAAGTGCTCTCGATGTGGCACAACACCCATGCGGCTTTGCGTGAGGGGTCCCCCTTTGTGCCCGTGCGGCTGCACTTGTGGCCCTCTTTAAAGAAGATGACCTTCACGTTGTTCATTTTCCGCTGCCACCGCGCCTTCAGCTGCCACGCGCATCCCGCCTGCCTCCACTCTGCACAACGAGCTTCAAGCCGCGACGGCTCACTCCGCACGAACTTCACCCCCATGTGTGCGGCGACGGCGTAGTCATGGACCGCCTCGCGGCAGGCGTCCATGTTCCGGAAAGCAGCGCCTCCCGGGAAATTAACTGGAGACTCCGGTCGAGCACGCTTCCTGGGCTTGGTGCCCTTATTCTGGGCAGTAGAGACAGCGGTTTCCGTCGGGGGGGGGGG